>JASFAX010006828.1:0-29727 GCA_030737875.1 Allium sativum
TTCCAATTATTTCTTCCCTTCTTGTCCTGTGATTCTTCCACTTACACCTCTTTCTTTTTACCTCCTTTCTGAAACAAGTCTATATCCATGAGTTCCGCATCCTTGGGTTGTGCTCCTTAGCCAAACTCCCTCATTCTCACCTTTTCCATCCTTGTATAACTTGTTGACAAGTCCCTTGAAAGCTGCCTCCATCGCACGGAAAAAACCCTACAAATCTTAAAAGATAATTAGCCATGGGTGAAACTACTGCGGCTATATATGGAAGTTGGGCATTTCTTCGCCCTTTGATAGGTGTCGTAGTCTCATCAAGCCTACGGAACCATGCCACGATGAGGTTACCTCCCAGAAAGCTAGGAGCCTCGGAGACTTAGGCAAGAAGGAAACAAGGAATCAAACAGAGGATCAAAAGATAATGCATATGACTTTGGGGAATATGCCTCTAAAACAAAACTTTTCTTTTGAAAATGCTTCTTTTAAAACCGTTTTGAAAATAATTTTTCAAATCTTTTATCTGATCCGGTAACCTTCAGCTTTGATACCAAGTGAAACACCCAACCTCCGTTAAGGTCACTCACCAAGGGAATGCCTTAACTTCAGTGGAGCGTTTTAGGTAAAAGATGCAGGTAAATTACAAGACAGACAAATAAAGCAGCGAAAAATAAAGTCATTTTATTAACAATGTGGTTTAGTCAAGCTTTTACAACATTGTCTCAATCATACTTTAAATAATACATAGAACTTCTATCTTGATTCAAAAACTTCCAAGTTTAAAAGAAGCATAAAAATAACAATGATACTCCCCAATAAAGCATGAACCTGCCATAACAGTGGATAAGAGAGTCCAAAGCAATACATTGACTATCTTCGAGCACGGAAAGAAAACTGAGCTAAGAGGTAATATTTCCTTCCTGTGAACCTGGGGGGAGGGAACCGAAGAAAAGGGGCGAAACAAACTAGGTTAGACATACTTCTGGTAAGTCCAGTGACTTTCTGCATGTAAAAAGGCAAAAGCATCATGACATGAATAAACTGAATATAAGACAATACCGCGATAACATGGATAACCAGATAACCTAAGATTTGTATAAGATATGATAAGACAAGATAAACAGAATGTGCTTCTACTCTTTCTCTGCTTCGCTACTACCTTGTTATTATGATTTTTATATCTCTGCACCGCCTAACTAGTGTCCCAACTAGTAATCTATGTAAAATGATCATAGGATAATGTGATCCCAATCCCCGCAATTGTGGAAGCCTTCAGGTGTACATCTACAGTCAGGATTCCACCTCAATTTGACTAATTGCCATGAATATGTTAGATGTACCCTTACTACCCTATCGATCGGCTCCCTACTTGTATTATTGTACCATGTGTCTGTGTCAGTCGGCCCTCTCTTGCATGTAGATACCCTGTTCTGGTCCCACCATAAGGTGTATCATTCCTTATGATAGCAACCCGACATGATTCAAGATGCACAGTGTATAACTACTGTTACCCAGTGCTTGCTTTTTCCCACTCCAGAGTATGTGCACGCCCGTATTCCGTCGAAACCTACACTGACGTACCCCCTGCCGCTATTTTGACCGCTTATAATAAGCCCAGAAACCGTGCCCCACCCTACCTAGTTTCAGGGTACCTTGATACATCTATGTGGGTTACTGCTGAAATAGGTCCCCGTTACTAGGGTTTCTTACTGGTTAAATTTGTGGGCCTATATTTACTAATATTACCCACCAACCCGATATGTACTTAACCCTCCCACTGATTCAAACATGTTTACTTAATGGTTAAGTTTGTGGGCCTATATTTACTAATATTACCCACCAACCTGATATGTACTTAACCCCCCCTTCCCCCCACTGATTCAAACATGTTTACTTAATGGTTAAGTTTGTGGGCCTATATTTACTAATATTACACACCAACCCGATATGTACTTAACCCTCCCACACATTATGTCGTATTGGTTAAGTGTTGTCCATTCATGTTAACTTAACCCACCAACTCATCATGTCATGTTGATTAAGTGTTTCTTATTAACCCTTCTCACTCATCATATTGAATTGGTTAAGTGTTTCCTATTAACTTAACCCCGTTCATTCATCATGTTATACTGGTTAGGTATTTCCCATTAACATAACCCCATTCGTTTATCAAGTCACATTGGCTAAATGTTTCTTATTAACTTAACCCCACGCGTTTATCATTCTGTATTGGTTAAGTGTCATCAATCAATTCAAGTTAACTTAACCAACCCACTTGTCGTGTTACATTGGTTGAATGTTGCCTTCTTGTGTTAACTTAACCCCTCCACGCATCCTATTATATTTGTTAAGTGTTTCTCTCTTGTTTTAACTTAACCCTACCCGTTCATCATGTGATATTGGTTAAGTGCTTCTTATTAAATTAGCCCTTCTCATTCATCATGTTGTACTGGTTAACTTAAACCCGCTCACTTGTCTAATTAACATGTTATAACGGTTAAGTGTTCTAAATTTACTTAACCCCACCTTCTTGTCTAATTAACATGTTATAACAGTTAAGTGTTCTATATTTACTTAACCCTACATTCTTGTCTAATTAACATGTTATAACGGTTATGTGTTCTAAATTTTATTTAACCTTACCATTCTTAGCATGTCTGATTATTGGCATTAATTAATTTATTAATGCCCCAACCTCTCACATTAGAACGGTTGTTTGCGGTTGCTGGATGTGCTGGGCGGTTCCGGGCAGACTTCTACCGCAAACTCATTCTAACCTCGGGTTTTGGGCTAAATGTGCTAACCTCTCACATTAGATCTGTGTTGTTGCGGTTACTAGATGTGTTGGGCAGTTCCGAGCAGTTTTACACCGCAACTCAATCTAACCTCGGGTTAGGCATGTTTATCTTTTAGCATATTTACCATACATGTCCAAGACTAGATTTTATATGATAATCATCCCAAATTCACAAAACTAGTCATGTTCCAATTCTCAAGTTATACCCCAACAAAGCTGATTGCAAGTTATGCCCCCCCCCAAATTCAAATTCAAGTTATTACTCAAAATAGGTTACACCTAATTTTCCCAAATTTGCAGTAATAATCATGCCCCCAAAATTCACAATATAACACACACCCTAAGGTTTAGTCATATTGCACCGTACAAAATATTCTCCAAAAATCCCCAATCATGATTCATAGTATAGACTATACCAAATTATAGCCTTTAATTACAGTGCATGCCAATTACCCCAAAATCCCAATTTAGGCGTGTCCACATTTAACAGTTATCCCTATCTTACTATAGGTCTTCATGCCTAAGCCATATATCACTACGCACAATAATCTTCTTCTTCCAAGTCATAAACTATCATATATAATATGCCCCAATTTTAGGTCTTAAACCACAACATGTACTATGCCTTACATGTTTACAGTTCAATTTACTCCCCAAACGCCAAGTCATATGTCCAGTATACTTTATGCCTCAAATATCAAGTCATATATTTCATACACTTTATGTTTTAAATACAACATGTGTAATGTTCTCAAATTCATTATAAATCAGTTATGCCAGATTTTACATAATTTAATACTTTTCCCAATGTCAGCGCTGGCCATGTCCAAATCATATATTATGTCCAATTTTTCCCAACGTGCTTACATCTCTTATGAGATTTGGCTCAGGCTCGTAGTAGCCCAGTTATAAAAACAAAAAGGGAAGAAGGAAAGAAGAGACAAAGAATGGGCATAATAATATCAATGAGATAGATCCAATGGATATAGAAAGACAGATAGAAATAGGCATATTCTCATATCCAGATTTATTACAATGTTAGAATCACAATTAAATTTTATTTCTGAAAGTAACATGAACTTACAAATTACAGAACCGTCTTGAATTCCGGGATCTGATTTCTGAATTTGATTAGCTATTCCTTTGATGTAGACTATGATTACTAACTTGAAAAATCTAATTTGATTGATTAAGGTGGAGGCTAGGTCACTTCAGGTTTTAGCAGCATATAAACGCCTATGAATTCGTGTGGAGAAAATAATAGGTTTAGGGGTCTTTTTATATGTGTATATGGAGATTTAGAGCCTTCAAAGCAGTCTAGAAGTCATCAGAATCGACCAGAGCAGAATACCACATCACACAATGAATCAGAAAGCGACACGTGGCGAAACACGTCATCGGCCAGATCTGGGCCAACAAGGGTCGACTCCCCTATAGGGGGTCAACACCTATGTCGACACCCCTATAGGGGACTCGACACGTATGCTGACTCCCCCGGGGCGGAGGGGGGGGGGTCGACACCTCTAAGCGGGAAATTTCCCGCTCAGCCTGCTTTGACCTAAATTCGAGATTTGAACCCTATTCTGACTTCTGGAATTATTTTATATGTATATATATACTTCATTGGGCGTATACAAACTTCTAAGGCTTATAGCTTCTTCATACGATGTCCGATTTATGCAAACTCGGACTCTATCCCAAGCAGAATTCCAAGACGAACACATTGGCGTAACCCATTTCCCTTAATTCCTAATTTTAAAATTAAGTAGTCTTTAATTCAATGCTTTAATATCTATAGGAAATACGGGGTGTTACATTTTCCCCTACTTTAAAGGATTTCGCCCCTGAAATCTCCAAGTCAAGGAGAATGTATCCTAACATCCAACATCCATCTACTCAACCATTCAATCACAGGCGTCCATTGTCCTTTAAAAAAAATTCTAATGCTTTTATGATCATACGAATAGTGTGTGTACATGTCCTTATCTAATGCAAAATCAGGCGGTCTACCAATTCAATTGAACTCCTTAATGCGAATTATGTCAGTGCCATGAGTCCATCATGCATGCAATTATTCCAAATCGTACTTTATAACTTCTACATAAGTGCACAATCATTCATACAAATGCAACATTCATATGATAACACATCAAGTTTCAATTCATATACAAATACATATATGCATATGCAATATGAAAGTGACTGAGCCGATCTAGTACCGAATGTGTGTGTATGCATCCACTAGCAACCACTAGCAAACACTTGCAACCACTTGCAACCATCAATCATAACATGTTTCAAACACATGTTTACATCCATTGGCTTCTACCAAAGGATCAAGAATTGAACTGAGAGGATATACTTAAAGAATGTAGACTGGCACGCAAATAAACTTTGCAGAAAAAGAGAGATCAAGGACATAACCTCAAAAAGGGTATGATGCGCATATCTAGTCTTCAGTCTTCTAAGTCGCATCTTCTTGAGCTTCACTCCATATTGCTCTAACTGTCTTAACTTCACGATTGCATAGCTTCTTAATTTCTGTTTCCAGAATATGCGTTGGAAGTCATTTCACTGTTGCCTCTCGTTCCACCATTTCTTCTTATAGTATACTTGGCACTACAACTTCTGCCGTGTCATGCTAACATTCCTAGAACTATCTCTTGAAAATAAATAGATGCTAACCATGTTACCAAGTGTATATACTAAGATGATTAGATTCTTCTTCGTCAATCTAGTAAGTGGGGCCGATACCTTCATAAAGTCCTTAATAAACTTCCAATATAAGCTTGCTAGTCTAAGCTTCTTACTTCTGTTGCATTCCTTTGGTCCTTCCAGTCTTGCACCGCAACTACTTTTGCGGGATCTACTGCTTTCCCTTTTTTGGGCGCCACATGTCCTAGAAACCTTACTTCATCTCTCCAAAAATGACATTTTTGGAGAACTTCGCCTTAAGTTGATGCGCTTGGAGGGTATCCGAGACTTCCCTTAGATGCAAAGCATGTTCTTCCTCATTCCAAAATATCATTTATGCACAAGCGAAGTGAACCATCTGCGTTTGTAACGAAAACGACTGGAGCACCCCATTCAGAAATACTTTGCCTTATGAACTCTTTTTCAAGTAACTCTTTTACTTGTTTACTGAGCCCTTCCTTTCCCTTGGATTTATGTGTCGTATAGGTAATGCAACTGGCTTTGCATTGTCAACTAGATATATGCGGAAGTCTATCTCGTATTTTAGGGAATAAACCCTTACCTGATCAAAAACATCTGTGTACTCACGGATTACTTTAATGGATCGCAAACCATCGATAAATGCATCAAGTGATTCTAGGTAGCCAAGACAAACCGATCCCTTAGGATCGCACGAAATCTCGAGGGTATTCCCGAGGCAAGTCAAAAGTCTAACTACCCTCCTTTCACAATTAATAGCTAACCAATCCATATGCCTACAATTAAATCATAGCCCATGAAACAAAAACATAAGCATTACACTTAAACTCAATACTTTACATAGTTATTCTCAAATCCTTACAAACCAAAGATAAACGAGCCGAACCACCAACTGGATTTGAGACAATAATGGGATCGTCTAGTATACAAGTACTAAGTTGCAGAGACTCAACTATGGAAGTAGATATAAACGAATGTGAAGCGCTAAAATCAAAAAGAGTACTAACAGGATGATCAAAAAGAAAAACTAGACCTTTTCAACAGAAACTTTACTACCTCTCTCTCAGGTACGCTGGCGGTGAGAGCATGCACTTTCCCTCCTGAAAATCCTATCCTTAGTTCCTGCCCTTGTCCTTAAATATATGACCCGTTATGAAGACACTTCCCCTTGTCTTAGGTTTTCCTATTCTTTCTTCCCTTCTTGTCATGTGATTCTTCTACTTACACCTCTTTCTTTTTACCACCTTTGTGAACCAAGTCTGTATCCATGAGTTCCTCATCCTTGGGTTGTGCTACTTAGCCAAACTCCCTCATTCTCATCTTTCCATCCTTGTGTAACTTGTTGACAAGTCTCTTGAAAGCTGCCTCCATCACACGGAAAAAATCCTACATAGCTTGAAAGAAAATTATCCGCAGGTGAAACTACTGCGGATATATATATGGAAGTTAGGCATTTCTTCACCCTTTGACAGTTGTCGTAGTCTCATCAAGCCTATGGAACCATGCCGCGATGAGGTTACCTCCCAGAAAGCTAGGAGACCCGGAGACTCAAGCAAGAAGGAAACAAGAATTCAAACAGAGGATCAAAAGATAATGCGTATGGCTTTAGGGAATATGCCTTTAAAACAAAACTTTTCTTTTGAAAATGCTTCTTTAAAAACCATTTTGAAAATAATTTTTCAAATCTTTTATCTGATCCGGCAACCTTCAGCTCTGATACCAAGTGAAACACCCCACCTCCGTTAAGGTCACTCACCAAGGGAATGCTTTAACTTCGGTGGAGCGTTTTAGGTAAAAGATGCAGGTAAATTACAAGACAAACAAATAAAGTAGTGGAAAATAAAGTCATTTTATTAACAATGTGGTTCAGTCAAGCTTTTACAACAATTGTCTCAATCATACTTAAAAGTAATACATAGAACTTCTTCCTTGATTCAAAAACTTCCAAGTAAAAAAGAAGCATAAAAATAACAATGATATTCCCCAATAAAGCATGAACCATCCATAGCAGTACAAGAGAGAGTCCAAAGCAATACATCGACTATCTTCGAGCTCAGAAAGAAAACTGAGCTAAGAGGTAATATTTCCTCCCTGTGAACCTTGGGAGGGGGGATCGGATGAAAAGAGGCGAAACAAACTAGGTCAGACATAAGTCTGGTTAGTCTAGTGACTATCAACATGTAAAAAGGAAAAACCATCATGACATGAATAAACTGAATATAAGACAATACAGCGATAACATGGATAACAAGATAACCTAAGATTTGTATAAGATATGATAAGACAAGATAAATTGAATGCGCTTCTACTCTTTCTCTGCTTCGCTACTACCTTGTTATTCTGATTTTTATATCTCTGCACTGCCGAACTAGTGTCCCAACTAGTAATCTATGTAAAATGACCATATAATAATGTGATCCCAATCCCCGCAATTGTGGTAGCCTTCCGGTGTACATCTATAGTGAGGATTCCACCTCAATCTGCCTAATTACCATAAATATGTTAGATATACCCTTACTACCCTATCGATCGGCTCCCTACTTGTATTAATGTTCCATGTGTCTGTGTCATTCGACCCTCTCTTGCGTGTAGATACCCTGTGTTGGTCCCACCATAAGGTGTGTCAATCCTTATCATAGCAACCCGCCACGATTCAAGATGCACAATGTATAACTACTGATACCCAGTGCCTGCTTTTTCCACTCCGGAGTACGTGCACGCTCGTAATCCGTCGGAACCTACACTGATGTACCCCTACCGCAATTTTGACTGTTTATAATCAGCCCAGTAATCGTGCTCTACCCTGCCTAGTTTCAGGGTACCTTGATACATCTATGTGGGTTACTATTGAAATGGGTCCCCGTCACTAGGGTTTCTTGTTGGTTAAGTTTGTAGGCCTATATTTACTAATATTACCCACCAACCCGATATGTACTTAACCCTCCCACTGATTCAAACATGTTTACTTAATGGTTAAGTTTGTGGGCCTATATTTACTAATATTACCCACCAACCCGATATGTACTTAACCCTCCCACTGATTCAAACATGTTTACTTAATGGTTAAGTTTGTGGGCCTATATTTACTAATATTACCCACCATCCCGATATGTACTTAACCCTCGCACACATTATGTCATATTGGTTAAGTGTTGTCCATTCATGTTAACTTAACTGTGACGGCCTGCCCCGCACCAGCCGGCATTTCCTCCGAAAGTGCGTTGTACACATGACCGACTAGCACGGAACGGTCGCCAAAGAAAGGATAGAAGAGAATGAACTAATTGGAGACCCTGTAGAATGTCTCACAGCCATGGAAAAAATCTAATGATAATGTACTTGACATAAAACAGGTGAAACAGTGCATAAGTTGATAACTAAAACCAACATCAACATCATCATCAGAGTAGCGGAAATCCAAATTCAGCTTATTACAACTTTCCAAATTGCTATCTCTAAACAAAAGAAAGAAAGGTACACCACTAATGCCCAAAGTAGTGACCGCAGCAACACAGGGAGAATGTCTATATATATCTATCATACGTGGAAGCCTCCTGCTCGTCTCCGGTACGGCTACTCGTGCATACCACCTAACCTGTCTCTAGCCTGCTCGAGAGAGCACCCAGAGTAATAAGAAGAGACATAAAACTCTAGGTCAGACAAAAAGTTTGGTATGAGCGATAAGCAGCTAAACAGAACAATAACATGTATACTAAACCATACCTGAACCTGGACAAAAAGTTTGGTATGAGCGATAAGTTTGGTGTTCGATCCTCCGGTTCAGTTTGGTTCGCCTGCTCCTGCTTGGTTCGGTTCGAATGCTCCTTTCTAGTTTAGTTCGGGTGCTCGGATGCTCTTATTCGGTTTGGGTCGGAGTCCCATATCCGGTTCGGATGCCCCAATCCGGTTCGGACCGGATTCCCCTACCCGGATGCTCCTACCCGGATGCTCCTATCCGGATGCTCCTACCTGGATGCTCCTATCCGGATGCTCCTATCTGAATGCTCCTATTCGGTTTGCTGCAAGTTTTTCCAGCAAGCTATTTTCGCCAAACGATGGCGTTTTCAACCATTCTAACTTTTCTATGCAATCACAAAACATACCATATAGTCATAGCAACATGTATAATCATCCACAAACACTAAAACAACAATATGACATGTTTATATCGATCAAACATACCCAAAACCCCATGTTTTCCCCTTAATCATGTTTAACAACAACTAATGATAGGATTAGCAAAACTTAACCAAATTAACCCAAATTTCTATCAGAGCCCTAGAATATCATTTTAGAATTTTACAAATTTTTCTAGATTTTTTTCAGTTATAATTTCGCTAATCTTCGCTAATTACCCTAATTAGCCATAATTAGTGAAAAACAATGCAAATCACTCACCTTGGCCACAGATAAAATAACAAATCCGAAATGATTCACTGTTTGGCGCTGTTCCCAATATAACACAGCAGCTCCAACCTTGCTTTGGTGTTTTCTCTCCTTAATTTGATGTATTTTAGGCCAAAACTTGATTAAGAAGTAATTAGAGGTGTATTTAGATGTTGGAGGCCATTGTTAGGTTGAAGAGAGGGTTTGTGGCGGCTTGAAAACTGAAATGAAATGAAAACCTAACTCATTTCAGCCTCCTCATAACCCTTATCCCGAAATGGGTTATGGCCCATTTACTAATCACCTCATTTGGCCCGGTTAAGCAGTTTTTCACCTTCTGAAACTTGTTTCAGCCGTATCTCCCAAACAGTAAGTTCGTTTGGCTAATGTGACCACTCTACGGAAAGGTAAACCATCATCCGGAGCCAATGGAAGTGGTTTCAGGTCAAAACTCTTTTCCAATCAAAAGTTATGGCCAAAACAAGATCAGCTAGGGGCAAAACTTTCATTTAAAAATCGACAAAAATCATGAACATGGGAAATGACCCCAATAGTCGTCTCCCAAAGTTACATGACCATACGACTTCGTATGTGAAAGAAATAAATATTCTACGATCCTTCGATGCATAGAATATGGGTCGTTACACTCTCCCCCTCTTAAGAAATTTCGTCCCCAAAATTCCTTAACCCAAAACATACAAAGGATCCCGCATGCCTACCAGCCACATACAACAATCAAACATACAAAACAAACAAACAAGCCTATCCTAGCATGCGGAAAGACTAAATCGAAGTTAAAATCTTACCAGGCGAAGAGTTCTGGATACGTCTTCCTAATGCTCTCCTCTGTCTCCCAAGTACAGTCATTCTCATTCTCGCCCCACTGGACTTTGACTAGATTCACCGCTTTCCTTCGAAGTTGCTTCGTATCGTTCCCAACAATACGCATAGGCTTGCGGTTCCCAACCGCCTCGGGTTCAACTTCGATATCATCCAACTGATCAGGTGAAATAGTCACATCTGGGTCGTGCATGAACTTCCTTAACTGGGAAACATGAAATACGTTGTGAACTCCTGCCATCTTCTCTGGCAATTCAACTTTGTATGCCAAATTCCCAATTTGCTCAAGAACTGGGAATGGACCAACAAATCTTGGTGCTAACTTGCCTCTCCTTCCAAATCATATCACGCTCTTCAACGGAGAAATCTTGACAAACACCAAGTCGCCAATAGAGAACTTTAATTCTCTTCTCCTTTTATTAGCATAACTCTTCTGCCTATCTTGGGCAGCCTTCATTCGCTGTTGGATAACCTTAATCTTGTCTGAAGTTTCTCTTATCACATCGGATCCAAGCACAAACTTCTCACCAGTTTCTACCCAACATGACGGTGAGTTGCACGGTCTTCCGTACAAAGCTACAAACGGAGCCATACCAATACTGGATTGATAGCTATTATTATATGCAAACTCTACTAGATGCAAATGGTCATCCCATGATCCACCAAAATCCAATATGCAAGCTCTCAAGAGGTCTTCTAACACTCGATTCAACCTCTCTTTCTGTCCGTCGGTTTGAGGATGATACGCGGTACTGATAAGTAGTTCTGATCCTAACGCCTCTTGTAAGCTCTTCCAAAATCCACTAGTGAACAACGGATCTCGGTCACTCACAATGCCTTTGGGTATTCAACGAAATCTCACACCCACTTTATATACAGTTCCGCTAATTTAGCTGCCGTCCTGTTTGATTTGACGGATATAAACCTTGCACTCTTAGTCAATCGGTCCACTATCACCCAAATGCTATCATGGCCCGATCTAGTCCTTGGTAACCCGTCAATGAAATCCACTGACACTTGTTCCCATTTCCATTTTGGAATTTCTAATGGTTGTAGCAAACTACTAAGCTTCTTTTGCTCAGCTTTAACTGGCTGGCAGTTCATGCATTTGGATATAAACTTCCCAATGTCTCTTTTCATCCCTTCCTAGTAGTAGGTCTGCTTCATGTCTCGATACATCTTGTTACCACCGAGATGTATAGTCAGTTTTGAGTGATGACATTCTCTAAGCACTTCATCTCTCAATCCATTAACATTAGGTACAACCAGTCATCCATTCTTCCTAAGCCATCCATCTCGATCGAGCCCATACTTATTCATCTCTTCATTGATTCCCATCTCTAACTTTGAGATGATTTCCGATAGGTTAGGATCGTCCCTCTGACTGGAACCCATCCGCTTAATCAAAGTGGGACTGATCGTCAAACTTGCTAACATTTCTGGATCCAACTTGCACTTTGGTCTGAAATCATACCCAGCGATGTACTCTAGTTGCTTCCATTCAAGAAACATAGCCCCTAAACAGGCATGTCTCCTACTCAATGCATCAGCCACCACATTGCCCTTTCCTGGTGTATATGCGATGTCGAAATCATAGGAAGCTAAGAATTCTAACCATCTTTGCTGCCGGAGATTTAGATCTTTCTGAGAGAAGAGATACTTTAACGATTTATGATCGGTAAACAACTCGAATCTTTCTCCCAAGAGATAATGTCTCCACATCTTCAGTGCAAACACGATCGCTGCCAATTCAAAATCATGGGTAGGGTATCTTTTCTCATGTGGTTTCAGTTGTCGACTTGCATAAGCTACAACCCTACCTCCTTGCATCAATACAACACCTAGTCTTGTAACACATGCATCCGTATATACCGTCATTTCTTCATTCCCCTTAGGAATGACTTAACACTGGTGCACATGTCAACTTTTCCTTTAGGCTCTTGAATGCATTCTCGCACCTTTCGTCCCAGACGAAGGCTTGATTCTTCTTGGTCAACTGAGTCAACGGTGCTGCTATCTTGGAGAAGTCTTGGATAAACTTATGATAATATCCAGCTAATCCCCAGAAACTTCTTATATCCGTTGCATTCTTCGGCGTAGACCAATCTTGTACTGTAGCCGCCTTCGCAGGGTCCACGGCAATACCATTCTCTGAAACAACATGGCCCAAGAATCTCACTTCCCTCCTCTAGAAGTGATACTTAGATAATTTTGCTTTCAACTGGTGTTTTCTCAACACCTCCATCACTATCCTCAAATGTTCCTTGTGTTCTTCCTCTGTCCTCAAATAGACCAAAATATCATCCACGAACAAAAGGACAAACTTATTCAACTGATCTCTGAATACCCTATTCATAAGATCCACAAAGTATGCTGGGGCATTGGTCGGCCCGAATGGCATGAACAACCACTCATAAAATCCAGACGGCGTCTGAAATGCCGTTTTAGCTATACTCTCAGCTTCCACTCCAAGCTGATGAAAATCGGTCGCGAGATCCAACTGAGAGAATACTCTCGCGCCACTCAACTGATCAAACAAATCATCTACCCGCGGTAGAGGATACTTATCAACTATCCTCCATCACTATCCTCAACTGAGAGAATACTCGTCGTAGTCTACACACAAACGAAGGGGACCATAAGCCTTGGTAGCAAACACAACTGGTGCTCCCCATTCAGAAACACTCCTTCTGATAAATCCCTTCTTTAAAAGATCGCTGACTTGCACCCCGAGCTCTCGCTTGCTCCCTTGGTGCCATACGACGAAGTGGCATCACTATAGTTCTGGCATCTTTCACTAAATCAATACGGAACTCAATCTCACGGTGTGGTGGAAGCCCGGTCACTTTGTAACGCCCCGTAATTTGAACATAAAAATTCACAAATTAAAGTATACTTAATTAAGTGAAATGGGTTGCGCAGAGAAATATATATATATATATTGATGTATATATATATAATTGAAAATTTAATAAATAAATATGAAAAAATGTTCAAAACAGCGAATTGGGAGAGGGGAATAACCGAACCGGCCGATTTTTGAGGTCGACCCAAGCTCGCTGGGTCGACTAGGGGTTAATCCAGGGTGTTTGGCTGTCAACCCGTGGGCCGATTCGCTCAAATGCAAATTTTGCATTTGAATGGTTCTCATGGTTCAGCTTTAATCTAAAGGCCCTAGATGGTTCCTACACTTGACTTCTTCCCCAAGACATGCTTTGATGGCTTGGATTGAATCTAGGGTTAATCCTATGGCTAATACTATCCTAATCCTCTATAAAAAGACCCCTAAACCTAGCCTAAATCACCATTATTCAATCCTACAACTAAACTATGTCAAATTTGTTCCTCTCATGGCCTCCACTCTTATGCTAAAATTCCTAAGCCTATTTCTATGTGAGATTGTGAGTTCATACAAGTGCTTTCAAACTTGTATGAGTGTTCTTAAGTTGCATTCTAGCCAAAGTTGCAACCTTTCTTGACTAAAAAGCAAGGATCTTGTATGAGAGTTTCTAAGCTTCATTTAAGCCAAAGTTGCAACCTTTCTTGACTAAAAAGCAAGGATCTTGTATGAGAGTTTCCAAGCTTCATTTAAGCCAAAGATGCAACCTTTTCTTGACCAAAAAGCAAGGATCTTGCATGAGAGCTCATAAGCTTCATTCAAAGCCAAAGTTGAAACCTTTCTTCTTCAAAGCAAGAATTTTTATTGATTTTGCTCAAGGGTTTTCTAAGGAGCTTGTTGATTTAGGGTTTTTGCTGGTGTGGCTTCGTCTCAATCTTATTTTATATTGATTTGTGCCTTCATAGCATTGTAAGCCCCCTCCTACTCTTCGATATTAACTATGAAGTTAAATGAATGTTGCAAGTTGGGTTTGAACATTAAGTATGTTGCATGCTATCATGTTATGTATCCTATCATGACTAAAAAGTCATTATCTTGATCTTGTGGGCTTAAAGATATAAACTTTATGTTGAATGTTGCATTTTGGCAACATGAGAACTATCATATCCCTTATGATAGCTTACATGTGATTCCATATGCGAACTTCTAGCCATCTTTCTATGTCATTTATCACCATGATTCACCTATGTGCTAAGTATGAGGTTGTGCATGTTTTTGAGGCCTAATAATGTAATATGCAAGTTAATGAACACGTTTATACCTCGTTTGCCACCATGTTTAACTTGTGGCCTTATACCCCTTTTGTCATGCCTTTGCCAAGTTCCTTCTTTTAATCCATTATGCGTTGTTGCGAATGTATATGCGAGTTTAAAGGCGTTGGGTTACGTTATGGGTAAAACTTTAATGACGTGAAACATGATTTGGGTAAATGGGTATAAACATGACAACATGTAATTTTGGCTATGAGCATGGGACTTGGAAACTTGACACGTATGGGTTGTAAGTGTAATAAGGCACTAGACCAAACATGAAAATGGCCAACTCGAGGTTGGGTTGAGTTTGTAGCATAAATCTACCCGGACCCGCCCGGCTTAACTAGTGGCTACAAACAATAGGACCCAATGTGAGAAGTTGGTCATGTCGCGCTTAAGACCCGAGGTTAGACTAAGTTGTGGTGTAAAACTACCCGGACCCGCCCGGCTTAACTAGTAACCACAACTAGGTCTAATGTGAGAGGTTGAGAGTGCATTAATTAAATTAATGCCACATGATAAGGTTAAGTAAATTTGACTAATGACACTTAACCGATATGACATGAATAGGTAGGTTAAGTTAAACCGGACTTGGTTCCTTAATGACACTTAACCATGCAAGACAATTAGGCGATGGGGTTAAGTAATTTACGCTTAACTAATCCGACTTGGTAATTAGATGGGGTTAAGTAACCTATACTTAACTAATCTAAACACGGTAATTAGATGGGGTTAAGTAATTAAGACTTAACTAATCTAAACACGGTAATTAGATGAGGTTAAGTAATTAAGACTTAACTAATCTAAACACGGTAATTAGATGGGGTTAAGTAACCTATACTTAACTAATCTAAACACGGTAATTCGATGGGGTTAAGTTAAACACTTAACCAATCTAAACTTGGCAATCCAATGAGGTTAAGTAACCAATACTTAACTAATTTAATATGATAATTTAATGGGGTTAGGTAACTTATACTTAACCAATTATACGTGATGATTGGATGAGGTTAAGTAACCTTTACTTAACCAATCTAATAGGTGGACCTGGTAGGGTTAAGTCACAAGACCTTTTAATTTAGGCTTAACCATTGTATACGATTAGTGGATGGGGGTTAAGTTAACCTATACTTAACCAATCCGACTCGATAATCTGATGGGATTAAGATAATCTATGCTTAATCAATCTAACATGATAATCTGATAGGGTTAAGACAAATAAATACTTAACCAGTTTGACTTGATAAGGTTAAGTCATGGGCTTCTTGGTACACCTAACCAACTTGTAGGGCTAAGCCTTGAACTTGAGTACTTAGCCAATCTTGACATGATTCGTAGGAGGGTTAAGTCATGAACTTGGATAACAACACTTAACCCATTTGACAAAACCCTAGCTCAGGGGACTAGGTTGGAAATCGTAGTTAACAAGGATAACGGAAAGAGGAGCTAAGTGGTAAACCTTAGTTAAGGGTAACTAAGTAATAATTCTTAGCTAAGGACATGGGACTAGTTCATAAAGAGATGAGTAACCTAGTACGGTAGGTCATCGCTTAGTATACTAGGAGGGGCAAGTTATCTGACTTGGATAAAAGCTCCAACGAACTGGGTGCCGAAGCGGAAGCTTCGGGGAACGTGAGGGTACTCTTGGTATCCCTCTGTGAGGTGGCAAGTGGTCCATGAAACCCGGCCTCACAGGGGTTAAGGTCTGCGGTAGAAGAGCCAAGAGTATGCCTTGGTTGCTATGCGAGCGACCTAAAGACTGGGATGGATTAGCGTGGAGTCGACGATACTTGATTTTGCCCCGGGATAGCATGTCGCCGGCTACCTACCATCTTTAGTCAATCGTGTAGTACGGAAAGGCAGGGAACTCCCAAGAGACCATATACTAGCTATCAAGTTATGGGTGAGGTTGGCTATCCGGAAATGGGCATCGATGGGCCTAGTGTAGTTCTCATACATGATTTTTTTTTTGGATTTCCTTTCAGTAGTTGAGGGAGGGGTCACGTGGGACCATGCCACGGGTACAAAAATAGACCTTGATATCTGCATCAGCAGACGACTTAAATCTCCCGACCGAGTTCCGTATTTCTTGATTTGCCCTGGCACGGAACTCGGATGGCACATTGTGGAACATGTGCGTCTAGACAGGGAAAACGATTCACGATACATACGTGGGATAAAGGGCGCGGTTGACGGGTGGCATAATCCCTAGTGGCCCTAGGTGGCTGAACCCAAACCGAGACACGGAAACGTTCATTAGGTAGCATAATCCCTAGTGGTCCTAGGTGGCATAAATCCTAAGTGAACGCGCGATAGTTCATGGTAAGGAAACATAACTAGATCAAGGGGAGCAGTCCAAAATAACCTCAAGGATAAAATGTTTACATGGGAAAGCCCGTATGGCCTACGGCAAAGGACTGAACTTATACATGGAAAGAAACATACGAGTTGGGAAAACCTACATATGCTATATATTAGGTTGATATGGACCATTACATGACATTGGGAAAGGGACATTCATAGTTAACACATGACGCGGGTTGGGATACTAGTACGAGGGGTGCAGAGCAAATATACATGTTAGAACCAGGGGAAATATACATGATAGATACCGTGGGACGCTATACAGGGTAGATACCTTGGGATAGTATACTTGATAGAAACCTGACAATGTGATACCTTGATTTATCTTGACACCATAGTTTATCATGACACACTCGTGTATCTTGGTACAGTAGTTCATCCTGTTATTTTGGTTTAGCTTATCTGTCTTGTCATCATACTTATGTTCATCTCAGTTCCTCATGCCAGTTAACTTTACTAGTTTATATACTAATAGTAGATAGGGCTTACCAGTCTTTATGACTGACCCCGTTTTGTTTCGCCTCTTGTCTTCCGTTCCCCCCCAGGTTTCAGGGAGGAAATGCTATTGTTAGTTCGGACTTCTCCTGTTTGAAGGTCATCATGTATGGCTCGGACTTTTCTTGGCTATGGCTACTTTACTGTTTTACTTGGGGAATAATTTATGAAAAGGTTTTTATGCTTCTTTATTGTTGCAAGACAGGTTTTGATGTATTCTGATGTAAAAGGCTTTAGACCTTATTTTATAAGGTAATGAAATTTGTTTTACTTCCGCTGTTATATATATATATATGTTCTGTCTTGTAATATTTCTGTGCATGTGTACCTCGATAATGCTTCACCAAACCTAGTGCATTCCCTTTGTGAGTGACCCTAGCGGAGGTGGGGTGTTACATTTGGTATCAGAGCAGAAGGTTACCAGACTGGGCAAAAGTTTTTAAAACCTTCTGAAAACTATTTGAAAAACCGTTTACAAAGAAGCATTTTTCAAGAAAAGTTTTTAAAGGCTATTCCCCAAAAGCCATTAGCACTGTCCCTTGTTTCCTTGATCGAATCTCTTTTCCTTTCTTCCCTCCATCTGTAGTCACAGTAGTTCTAACTATGACTAATCCTTGTCTAGCTACGTAAGTATTTTCCCGTGCGATGGAGGTGGTTCTCGAGAGACCTGTTGCCGTGGTACAAGGAAGGATAATAAGAGTAAGGATAAAGGATGCGAGCTTAAGGATAAGCAACTGTTGCTATGGCTTAGTCCATCAAGGAGGACAAGGACAAGATCATCGGAGAGGGCAATTGTACGCTCCCATTTCTAGGGTACCTAAAAGAAATGGTACCGTTTCTGGTAAAGGTTTAGTCATTCTTTTCTATCATCCCGTCCAGACTTTGTCTTGATCATCGTATCATTTAAGTCTGCTTGGATAGTTGAGTCTCTGCACCTTAGTACTAGCATGGTAGAGGATCCCAGTTTTTGTCCCAAAATCTGGTTGGAGAGTCGGTCCATTTATTCATGACTTGTTGGATTTTAGAACGTCTATGCCAAGTGTTGAGATTAGAAGCAATACTTCTATTGTTGAGCTATGGATGGATTCTAGGGGTAAAGTGGTTATCCAGTAAGGGATACCATTCTCGGTTTTGAAAAGAGGGTAGTCAGACTCTTGGCTTGCTTTGGTAATACCTTCGAGGTCTCGTGTAACCTTTTGGGTTCTGTCATGGTTAGTTACCTAGAATCTCTTGATGCATTTATCGGAAATCTCTGATCCAATCGAGTAACGTCCGCCAATAAGACGGATGGTTTATTCCACTTGAGCATGGGTTATAGGAACCACCCTAGTAAGTGCACGTGTTAACATGGATTGACATCGGTAAACGAGATCCAGAATTCACTAGTGAATTTTGGAGAGCTTGCATGAGTACGTAGATATGGTTGAGCCAAGTATACTAGGGAAAGAATAAAGAATAAATGAAAGTGGAACGAGAGGCGACAGTGAAAAGAGTTCCGACTCATACATTGGAAATAGGAATCAAGGAGCTACGAAATCATGAAGTCAAAGGCGGTCAAGGCACAATGGAATTAAGTTCGTGGAAATGCGGCTCAGACTCGCGCATCATGTCTCTTTTTAAGAGTGTATCTTTGATCCTTGGTTCACCTGTAGGGCTTACTTGCATGCTATCGCTGGGTGGATATCCTCTCGGTCCTGTTTCTGTTACAAACCCCGTAAGGAGTTTGTCTTGTTTATCCCCTCGATCTTACCATGAGAACCTTAGATAGAACTCTATGGATGTAAACATGTATTTGAAACATGTTATGATTGATATGGTTGCAAATGGTTGCAAGTGGTTGCTCGTGGATGCGCGAATACACGTTAGATACTAGATCGACGCACTCACATTTTGCATTGCATATGCACGAGTATTTATACTTGTTTGAATGTTAATGTGTTGTCATGCGGATGTTGCATATGAATGAATGTTTGTGCACGCATATAGTACTTATATGACTAGGACTATTCGCATACATGTTGGACTCATGGCACTAAACATATTTTGCATTAGAAAGATCATTCAGGCCTGATCATTAGCATTAGCTAAGGAACATATACACACACGTTCTACATATGTTCATACGGCATTAGAAATCGTCTAAGGACAATGGTTGCCTGTGGATGATGTTTTGAGTAGATGGATGATGGATAGTAGGATACGTTCTTCCTAACTTGGAGATTTCGGGGATGAAATCCTTTAAGGAGGGGAGAATGTAACACCCCGTAATTTTAACATAAAAATTCACAAATTAAAGTATACTTAATTAAGTGAAATGGGTTGCGCAGAGAAATATATATATTGATGTATATATATATATAATTGAAAATTTAATAATTAATATGCAAAAATGTTCAAAACAGCGAATTGGGAGAGGGGAATAACCGAACCGGCCGATTTTTGAGGTCGACCCGAGCTCGCTGGGTCGACTAGGGGTTAATCCAGGGTGTTTGGCTGTCAACCCGTGGGCCGATTCGCTCAAATGCAGATTTTGCATTTGAATGGTTCTCATGGTTCAGCTTTAATCTAAAGGCCCTAGATGGTTCCTACACTTGACTTCTTCCCCAAGACATGCTTTGATGGCTTGGATTGAATCTAGGGTTAATCCTATGGCTAATACTATCCTAATCCTCTATAAAAAGACCCCTAAACCTAGCCTAAATCACCATTATTCAATCCTACAACTAAACTATGTCAAATTTGTTCCTCTCGTGGCCTCCACTCTCATGCTAAATTTCCTAAGCCTATTTCCATGAGAGATTGTGAGTTCATACAAGTGCTTTCAAACTTGTATGAGTGTTCTTAAGTTGCATTCTAGCCAAAGTTGCAACCTTTCTTGACTAAAAAGCAAGGATCTTGTATGAGAGTTTCTAAGCTT
Organism: Allium sativum; assembly: GCA_030737875.1. Taxonomy (NCBI): domain Eukaryota; kingdom Viridiplantae; phylum Streptophyta; class Magnoliopsida; order Asparagales; family Amaryllidaceae; genus Allium; species Allium sativum. The sequence goes on from JASFAX010006828.1 coordinate 20,613, forward strand.
CATTTAAGCCAAAGTTGCAACCTTTCTTGACTAAAAAGCAAGGATCTTGTATGAGAGTTTCTAAGCTTCATTTAAGCCAAAGATGCAACCTTTTCTTGACCAAAAAGCAAGGATCTTGCATGAGAGCTCATAATCTTCATTCAAAGCCAAAGTTGAAACCTTTCTTCTTCAAAGCAAGGATTTTTATTGATTTTGCTCAAGGGTTTTCTAAGGAGCTTGTTGATTTAGGGTTTTTGCTAGTGTGGCTTCGTCTCAATCTTATTTTATATTGATTTGTGCCTTCATAGCATTGTAAGCCCCCTCCTACTCTTAGATATTAACTATGAAGTTAAATGAATGTTGCAAGTTGGGTTTGAACATTAAGTATGTTGCATGCTATCATGTTATGTATCCTATCATGACTAAAAAGTCATTATCTTGATCTTGTGGGCTTAAAGATATAAACTTTATGTTGAATGTTGCATTTTGGCAACATGAGAACTATCATATCCCTTATGATAGCTTACATGTGATGCCATATGCGAACTTCTAGCCATCTTTCTATGTCATTTATCACCATGATTCACCTATGTGCTAAGTTTGAGGTTGTGCATGTTTTAGAGGCCTAATAATGTAATATGCAAGTTAATGAACACGTTTATACCTCGTTTGCCACCATGTTTAACTTGTGGCCTTATACCCCTTTTGTCATGCCTTTGCCAAGTTCCTTCTTTTAATCCATTATGCGTTGTTGCGAATGTATATGCGAGTTTAAAGGCGTTGGGTTACGTTATGGGTAAAACTTTAATGACGTGAAACATGATTTGGGTAAATGGGTATAAACATGACAACATGTAATTTTGGCTATGAGCATGGGACTTGGAAACTTGACACGTATGGGTTGTAAGTGTAATAAGACACTAGACCAAACATGAAAATGGCCAACTCGAGGTTGGGTTGAGTTTGTAGCATAAATCTACCCGGACCCGCCCGGCTTAACTAGTGGCTACAAACAATAGGACCCAATGTGAGAAGTTGGTCATGTCGCGCTTAAGACCCGAGGTTAGACTAAGTTGTGGTGTAAAACTACCCGGACCCGCCCGGCTTAACTAGTAACCACAACAAGGTCTAATGTGAGAGGTTCAGAGTGCATTAATTAAATTAATGCCACATGATAAGGTTAAGTAAATTTGACTAATGACACTTAACCGATATGACACGAATAGGTAGGTTAAGTTAAACCGCACTTGGTTCCTTAATGACACTTAACCATGCAAGACAATTAGGCGATGGGGTTAAGTAATTTACGCTTAACTAATCCGACTTGGTAATTAGATGGGGTTAAGTAACCTATACTTAACTAATCTAAACACGGTAATTAGATGGGGTTAAGTAATTAAGACTTAACTAATCTAAACACGGTAATTAGATGAGGTTATTTAGTTAAGACTTAACTAATCTAAACACGGTAATTAGATGGGGTTAAGTAACCTATACTTAACTAATCTAAACACGGTAATTCGATGGGGTTAAGTTAAACACTTAACCAATCTAAACTTGGTAATCCAATGAGGTTAAGTAACCAATACTTAACTAATTTAATATGATAATTTAATGGGGTTAGGTAACTTATACTTAACCAATTATACGTGATGATTGGATGAGGTTAAGTAACCTTTACTTTACCAATCTAATAGGTGGACCTGGTAGGGTTAAGTCACAAGACCTTTTAATTTAGGCTTAACCATTGTATACGATTAGTGGATGGGGGTTAAGTTAACCTATACTTAACTAATCCGACTCGATAATCTGATGGGATTAAGATAATCTATGCTTAATCAATCTAACATGATAATTTGATAGGGTTAAGACAAATAAATACTTAACCAGTTTGACTTGATAAGGTTAAGTCATGGGCTTCTTGGTACAACTAACCAACTTGTAGGGCTAAGCCTTGAACTTGAGTACTTAGCCAATCTTGACATGATTCGTAGGAGGGTTAAGTCATGAACTTGGATAACAACACTTAACCCATTTGACAAAACCCTAGCTCAGGAGACTAGGTTGGAAATCGTAGTTAACAAGGATAACGGAAAGAGGAGCTAAGTGGTAAACCTTAGTTAAGGGTAACTAAGTAATAATTCTTAGCTAAGGACATGGGACTAGTTCATAAAGAGATGAGTAACCTGGTACGGTAGGTCATCGCTTAGTATACGAGGAGGAGCAAGTTATCTGACTTGGATAAAAGCTCCAACGAACTGGGTTCCGAAGCGGAAGCTTCGGGGAACGTGATGGTACTCTTGGTATCCCTCTGTGAGGTGGCAAGTGGTCCATGAAACCCGGCCTCACAGGGGTTAAGGTCTGCGGTAGAAGAGCCAAGAGTATGCCTTGGTTGCTATGCGAGCGACCTAAAGACTGAGATGGATTAGCGTGGAGTCGAAGATACTTGATTTTGCCCCGGGATAGCATGTCGCCGGCTACCTACCATCTTTAGTCAATCGTGTACGTACGGAAAGGCAGGGAACTCCCAAGAGACCATATACTAGCTATCAAGTTATGGGTGAGGTTGGCTATCTGGAAATGGGCATCGATGGGCCTAGTGTAGTTCTCATACATGATTTTTTTTCTTGGATTGCCTTTCAGTAGTTGAGGGAGGGGTCACGTGGGACCATAGCCACGGGTACAAAAACAGACCTTGATATCTGCATCAGCAGACGACTTAAATCTCCCGACCGAGTTCCGTATTTCTTGATTTGCCCTGGCACGGAACTCGGATGGCACACTGAGGAAAATGTGCGTCTAGACATGGAAAACGATTCACGATACATACGTGGGATAAAGGGCACGGTTGACGGGTGGCATAATCCCTAGTGGCCCTAGGTGGCTGTACCCAAACCGAGACACGGAAACGTTCATTAGGTAGCATAATCCCTAGTGGTCCTAGGTGGCATAAATCCTAAGTGAACGCGCGATAGTTCATGGTAAGGAAACATAACTAGATCAAGGGGAGCAGTCCAAAATAACCTCAAGGATAAAACGTTTACATGGGAAAGCCCGTATGGCCTACGGCAAAGGACTGAACTTATACATGGAAAGAAACATACGAGTTGGGAAAACCTACATATGCTATATATTAGGTTGACATGGACCATTACATGACATTGGGAAAGGGACATTCATAGTTAACACATGACGCGGGTTGGGATACTAGTACGAGGGGTGCAGAGCAAATATACACGTTAGAACCAGGGGAAATATACATGATAGATACCGTGGGACGCTATACAAGGTAGATACCTTGGGATAGTATACTTGATAGAAACCTGACAATGTGATACCTTGATTTATCTTGACACCGTAGTTTATCATGACACACTCGTGTATCTTGGTACAGTAGTTCATCCTGTTATTTTGGTTTAGCTTATCTGTCTTGTCATCATACTTATGTTCATCTCAGTTCCTCATGCCAGTTAACTTTACTAGTTTATATACTAATAGTAGATAGGGCTTACCAGTCTTTATGACTGACCCCGTTTTGTTTCGCCTCTTGTCTTCCGTTCCCCCCCCAGGTTACAGGGAGGAAATGCTATTGTTAGTTTGGACTTCTCCTGTTTGAAGGTCATCATGTATGGCTCGGACTTTTCTTGGCTATGGCTACTTTACTGTTTTACTTGGGGAATAATTTATGAAAAGGTTTTTATGCTTCTTTATTGTTGCAAGACAGGTTTTGATGTATTCTGATGTAAAAGGCTTTAGACCTTATTTTATAAGGTAATGAAATTTGTTTTACTTCCGCTGTTTTATATATATATGTTCTGTCTTGTAATATTTCTGTGCATGTGTACCTCGATAATGCTTCACCAAACCTAGTGCATTCCCTTTGTGAGTGACCCTAGCGGAGGTGGGGTGTTACACACTTCCTCGAAGACGTCCGGATACTGGCCAACCACGGGCAAACCTGACAACTCACTATGCGGGATGTCGAGGGAATTTAGAAAACTAGCCATTACCCCATCACCGGGTAGACCACCAAACACTACCCTCCGCCCATCATCCGCTCTATCTGTCACCAAAAAGCCATCACAGTCTACCACCACCCCGTATCTTTGGAGCCAATCGACTCCCAAAATAATGCCAAACCCAGTAAGGCCCAAAACAAAGCAATCACAACCAAACATGCATTCATGACTCAATAAGACCACATTACGACAAATCATGCTAAGGTTAGTTGAACCACCAATCGGGTTCATCACTACTAAAGGCCTATCGACAACCTCGGGCTCCAATCCCAACCTATCTACCAGGTCACTAGATATGAAAGAACTGGAAGCCCCGACATCAAACAAAACTCTAACAGGAACATCATAAATAGAAAGCATACCTTGAATAACGACATTCTTTCCCTTCTCCACCGCAGTTGGGGCATTCGATGAAGAAGGAATAGCATTAAGGGTATATGCTTTCACCATCTGCTTTTCTTTAGGGGGTTGGGGACACTTGTCCTTGTGATGTCCCACTTGGCCACAGTTGAAGCACTTCCTATCTGCTGGCTTGGCCCGACACTCTTTGGCATAGTGGCCCTTCTTACCACAGCTGAAGCACTCAACATCTTGCTTATTCTTTTTCTTTTGGCCATCCTTGGTATGATTCTGCTTACTCTTATTCTTAGAACCATTCTTGCCTTCATCGCTTGCTTGCGGCTTTGGCTCCTCTGCAGACGCGACCTCAGTCTTCGACTTAGGGTAAAGACTCTCTGACCTCAATGCTTTCCCCACAATCGATTCAAACGTCTCATCGATATGGATAATAAGCTTTTCCCCCAAGTATCCATCCAAACTAGTTATGAACTTCTCGTTCTTCTTCTCGGCAGTATCAATAAGAGATAACCCATATTTCGACAAAGTGTCGAATTCGGAAATATACTCCGAGACAGCTCTACCATTCTGCTTGAGTTCCAAGAATTTCTTAAACATCACTGACTTCTGAGCAGCAGGAATGAACTTATCGCTAAAGCGAGCCTTAAACCGATCCCAAGTAATCTGATCCTCGGGAGTAGCTGCCTTTATAGCATTCCACCAATTCATTGCCCGTCCTTGCAGCTGACGGGATGCTAGCCTTCTCTTCATCGCATCCTCAATACCCAAATCTTTGAAGATATGCTCGCAGCTATCCAACCAATCCTGAACATCCGTAGCTGACTCCGTTCCGTGGAACAACTTCCCACCAAGACTTGTATAATCCTTATTTAGCTAGGCGAAATCGACCCTAGGCGCCTGCATTATTGGACCACCACCATTACCAGCATTGGGATATGCCCTCTGAACATCTCTAAGCATCTCTCTCATGAGGTTAGTAAACATCGTCCTCATGTCAGCAGCATTCCCATTATTGGCTCCTCTACCGGCACCTCTTGCGTATCGGCTCATCGTTCAATCTGTAAAGAGAGAACGATTAACCATCCTCTTTGTGGTGTCGGTGCAGTGCGACTTCATCCTTAGCTATACTAATAGTATATATATAGCTTTTGAAAACCAAAGTAATCACAAATACGCGCTCTCATATACATATTATCTCTCACTGGTGTCTTTCCCTAGGTTAACTACGCAACCTAGAGCTCTGATACCAAGTGTAACGACCCGACCCGCACCAGCCGGCATTTCCTCCGAAAGTGCGCTGTACACATGCCCGACTAGCACAGAATGGTCGCCAAAGAAAGGAAAGAAGAGAATGAACTAATCGGAAACCCTGTAGAATGTCTCACAGCGCCTGGAACAAAATATAATAATAATGTGCTTGACATAAACAGGTGAGACAGTGCATAAGCTAATAACTAAAACCAACATCAACATCATCATCAGAGTAGCGGAAATCCAAATACAGTTTATTACAACTTTCCAAATTACTGTCTCTAAACAAAAGAAAGAAAGGTACACCACTAATGCCCAAAGTAGTGACCGCAGCAACACAGGGAGAATGTCTATATATATCTATCATACGTGGAAGCCTCCTGCTCGTCTCTGGTACGGCTATTCGTGCATACCACCTAACATGTCACTAGTCTGCTCGAGAGAGCACCCAGAGTAATAAGAAGATACATAAAACTCTGGGTCAGACAAAAAGTCTGGTATGAGCGATAAGCAGCTAAACAGAACAATAACAGGCATACTAAACCATACCTAAACCTGGACCTGCAACCAAAGAGTTAGCTCTACCTACTGTACAATACTCTAAGGTGCCACTAACATATGGTATAAAGAATACGGGGGGTGGGGGTGTGTATGTCATAATGAAGGCAAACAATCAAACATAACAACCATTCTCACATCTCTCACTCAGTGCGTAAAGCATACGATGTCCACCACTGTCAATCACTAGACCCATCGAAGTAGTAACGGAGTTCGACTTGTATAACTACTGCTACTACCAAGCTTATCCCATGGAGTCATGACCAAATCTTTACAAATGACCCCACTCCATTGTTCTATAGCTCTTTAGTCGTACCTAGGCCACTGTGGCCCTGAGTCCGCTCACGTACGCCCTACACATAGTGATCTAAAGTTACAGACATCGACAACCCCTTAACACACGTCCCGCAGCAAAGCCCAACTCATGACATTCCCTCCTTGGTTCCCATCTGGATTCTGAGGTACAACTCCTCATTTGGACATCCTTTGCATCTCGGGTTTAGGTCTACTTGGCGTTCGATCCTCCGGTTCGGTTCGCCCGCTCCTGCTTAGTTCGGTTCGAATGCTCCTTTCTAGTTCAGTTCGGGTGCTCGGATGCTCTTATTTGGTTCGGGTCGGAGTCCCCTATCCGGTTCAGATTGGATGCCCCTATCTGGTTCGGATCGGATGCCCCAATCCGGTTCGGAACGGATGCCCCTACCCAAATGCTCCTACCCGGATGCTCCTATCTAGATGCTCCTATCCGAATGCCCCTATCTGAATGCTCCTATCCGAATGCTCATATCCGGTTTGCTACAAGTTTTTCCAGCAAGCTATTTTCGCCAAAAAAGGACGTTTTCAACCATTCTAACTTTTCTATGCAATCACAAAACATACCATACAGTCATAGCAACATGTATAATCATCCACAAACACTAAAACAACAATATGACATGTTTATATGGATCAAACATACCCAAAAACCCATGTTTTCCCCTTAATCATGTTTAACAACAACTAATGATAGGATTATCAAAACTTAACCAAATTAACCCAAATTTTTATCAGAGCCCTAGAATATTATTTTAGAATTTTACAAATTTTTCTAGATTTTTTTAGTTATAATTTCGCTAATTACCCTAATTAGCCATAATTAGTGAAAAACAACGCAAATCACTCACCTTGGCCCCAAATAAAATACCAAATCTGAAATGATTCCCTGGTTGGCGCTGTTCCCAATATAACACAGCAGCTCTAACCTTGCTTTGGTGTTTTCTCTCCTTAATTTGATGTAGTTTAAGCCAAAACTTGATTAAGAAGTGACTAGAGGTGTATTTAGATGTTGGAGGCCATTGTTAGGTTGAAGAGAGAGTTTGTGGCGGCTGGAAAACTGAAATGAAATGAAAAACTAACTCATTTCAGCCTCCCCATAATCCTAATCCCGAAATGGGTTATGAGCCCATTTACTAATCATCTCATTTGGCCCGGTTAAGCAGTTTTTCACGTTCTGAAACTTGTTTCAGCCATATCTCCCAAACGGTGAGTCCATTTAGCTAATGTGACCACTCTACGAAAAGTTAAACCATCATCCGGAGCCAATAGAAGTGGTTTCAGGTCAAAAATCATTTCCAATAAAAATTTATGGCCAAAACAAGACCAGCTAGGGGCAAAAAGGTCATTTAAAAATCGGCAAAAATCATGAACATGGGAAATGACCCCAATAGTCGTCTCCCAAAGTTACATGACCATACGACTTCGTATGTGAAAGAAAGAAATATTCTACGATCCTTCGATACGTAGAATGCGGGTCGTTACATTAACCCACCCACTCATCATGTCATGTTGGTTAAGTGATTCTTATTAACCCTTCTTACTCGTCATGTTGGATTGGTTAAGTGTTTCCTATTAACTTAACCCTGTTCATTTATCATGTTATATTGGTTAATTATTTCCCATTAACTTAACCCCATTCGTTCATCAGTTACATTGGTTAAGTGTTTCTTATTAACTTAACCACACGCGTTCATCATGCTGTATTGGTTAAGTATCATTAATCAATTCAAGTTAACTTAACCCACCCACTTGTCGTGTTACATTGGTCAAGTGTTTCCTTCTTGTGTTAACTTAACCCTTCCACGCATCCTGTTTTATTGGTTAAGTGTTGCTCACTTGTTTTAACTTAAACCTACCCATTCATCATGTCATATTGGTTAAGTGCTTCTTATTAACTTAACCCTTCTCATTCATCATGTTGTACTGGTTAACTTAACCCTGCTCACTTGTCTAATTAACATGTTATAACGGTTAAGTGTTCTAAATTTACTTAACCCCACCTTCTTATCTAATTAACATGTTATAATGGTTAAGTGTTCTAAATTTACTTAACCCTACCTTCTTATCTAATTAACATGTTATAATGGTTAAGTGTTCTAAATTTTAATTAACCTTACCATTCTTTGCATGTCTGTTTATTGGCATTAATTAATTTATTAATGCCCCAACCTATTATATTAGAACTGTTGTTTGTGGTTGCGGGATGTGTCGGGCAGTTCCTGGCAGACTTCTACCGCAAACTCATTCTAACCTCGGGTTTTGGGCTAGATGCGCTAACCACTCACATTAGGTCTGTGTTGTTGCGGTTACTGGATGTGCTGGGCGGTTCCGAGCAGTTTTACACCGCAACTCAATCTAACCTCGGTTAGGCATGTTTATTTTTAGCATATTTACCATACATGTCCAGGTCTATATTTTATATGCTAATCATCCCAATTCACAAAATTAGTCATGTTCTAATTCTCAAGTTATACCCCAACAAAGCTGATTGCAAGTTATGCCCCCTCCCAAATTCAAATTCAAGTTATTACTCAAAATAGGTTACACCCAATTTTCCTAAATTTACAATAATAGTCATGCCCCCAAATATCACAATACAACACACGCCCTAAGGTTTTGTCATTTTGCACCATACAAAA
>JASFAX010006829.1:0-29701 GCA_030737875.1 Allium sativum
TTTGGTGGAGTATTTTAAGTGAATATAGAACAAAAAAATTACAACAAGACAGATATAAGTAATACTTGAAATTTAAAACATCATTTCATTGCAGCAGAAGGTAAACATGTTTGGTTACATATAAAAAACCAACTAGAGTCAAGTACAAAATATCCATCTCGTTAAAACATAAGTACATAATCCCACTACATACTAATAGCCATAATAGAAAAGATAAGCTGGGATTTACATCAACGGTCCAAGCTCCAAAAGATAGATAAAGCAATCTGATCAAAGCCCACTAGTGTTAGGCCCACTCTGAGAACCTGAGGGTTGGGAAAAAGATAAAAACAACGGGGTCAGACATAAGTCTGAGCGAGTCCTATAACTTTAACAATACAATCATTAAAGTAATTAGGGTTTGATATAAACTTGGTACGGTAACGACTGGGGATAAATGACTACACTAAGCAGCCAACTAGACATAGGATGAACTAAGATATCGGTAAAGACGCATCTACCCACCCAAAGGTAATTACTAACTGCACCACACCAGTCATTTCTACTTAAAGGTTGATCCCACCCAAGGACTTAGAAAATATAACTAGTAGTTTCGTGTACCCCTAGCTGACCACATAGGTGCCGTCTGCCCCTATCTCCACTAGGTGTACCCACTACTCCCCAAGCGATCGGCTCCCTAACGTAGATACCCGTGCTGGCCCCATAGTGGGGTGTATCATTCCCCAAAGTGGCAACCCGATACAACCAATGGTGCACGGCTTGTACCTACACGATGCAATCTTACCTACCAGCCCGGGCCCACACACGCATATGAAGCCCGTTGGACTTGCGTTGCCACCGCTAACCCGTTTTTGGCCTCTTATAGTCAAGCCCAGTATGCGTGTCCCGTCCTCGACTTGGGTCGAGCCCACCAAGATACGTTTTGGGTTACTGGTTGAAATGGGCCCCCACAAGCTACCCACCTAAGCTTGTCCCTTTTTCTAGTGCATCCCGCTTAACCTTTTAATCATGTCTAATTACATGTTTCCACTTGGTTAAGTATTTTAATCGTATTTTCTATTGCCACCCAAGGCAACCCACTAGATTTCCACATGCCACCCAAGGCACTTACTTGATTTCCACATGCAACCCAAGGCACCCACTTAACCCCTCATGCCCCACTACATGCTTATCTGGTTAAGTGTTTCTTAATTGATTAAGAACGTAACCTTTGTAAAGACCTCTCACATTAGACTGTCTTATATGGCAGCTGGATTTGCCGGTCGGGTCCGGGCAGCCTTACGCCATAACCGAGTCTAACCTCGTGTCTTTACACTTGTCACGTATTTAGTTTATGCCTAAGACCTCTCACATTGGGCCAATCATTTGTAGCCGCTGGATTTGCCGGTCGGGTCCGGGCAGTCTTATGCTACAAAAGGGTCCAACCTTGTGTCTTAGTCGATTAATTACACCTAATTAATCACCCCCATATTTTGAATTAATTTTCCCTAATTAATTCCAATTTAATGATGTACATAATTGACTCAATTATGTCCATCCACTTATGGTATGCAACATCATACCAATTTCACCACAATTTTGTTAACATGAATATTAACCCCATCGTTCCCCACGCAATACGTTAACATGACATACATAAAAGGGAAGATTCATCACAAATACAATGGGTTCTACCTAGCATAACATTAGCATCAACATGGATTTTAAAGGTGTCAACTTGCATATATGACCATGGCATCAAACCCAACTAGCATAATAATCAACCCAAACTTGCATGAATCACGTATGTCATAAAGAGGGTAACTTGCATAGATGTTCATGTCATAGACCTATCATAAAGGGATAAACTTGCATACTTGTCATATGTCTAAAAATGGGATGAACTTGCATATGTTACTCACATCATAAAAAGGGGTAAACTTGCATATATATGTATGACATACAAAGGGGTTAACTTGCATATGTATGCATATCCTACAAAGGTGTAAACTTGCACATGTTACTTGCATATAATCAAACACCAAACTTGCATAACATGTCATATATGAACTTGCATATAATCAAACACCAAACTTGCATAACATGTCATATATGAACTTGCATATAATCAAACACCAAACTTGCATAACATGTCATATATGAACTTGCATATAATCAAACACCAAACTTGCATAACATGTCATATATGAACTTGCATATAACCAAACACCAAACTTGCATAACATGATGTCATAATGGATCAATGTTTATTATAGCGATTTGCATAACTAGCATCATGAGCATATAACATAAATTACACCCAACTTGCATAACTAGCTTCATGGGCACATAGCATCAAACTTGCATAACTTGCATCATGAGCGTATAACATACAACTTGCATAACTAGTATCATGAACATATAGCATAAAACTTGCATAACTAACATCATGAACACATAGCATATGATAACATAACTTGCATTGATCCACATACATAACCATAACCTCATTATATCCTATCATAATTAGTTTAGCAATTTCTTGCTAAAGGCATAGAAACTCACAACTTGTTGATTAGCACTCCTATGAAGAAGATTAAGTTGCTAGAGTTGATTAGAAGTTGATTTGAGAAGCTATCTTCCTCTTTAATATGTTGGTGGCTCCTTCTAGTTGTATTTTGACGGCATAACGACGTTGTATCCAATTTTAGTATGAATTAGGGTAGTCTTAGGGTGTATTTATAGATTAGTTAGGTGTTTTAGGCCATTAAATTAACCCTAAAATAGATTAGAGCCGTTAGATCTCGTCACTAGCCACCAAAACACAGCCCAAATCCCAAATCAGTGCACCCAGGTCACCTGGGCTCGACCAGGGAGGTCGACCCCCAGGTCGACACTAGGGTCGACACCCATGTCGACCTGGTGGGCAGGTCGACCCTCAGGTCGACTCCCAGGTCGACCTGGTCTGGGCGGGAATTTTCCCGCCTAGTCCATATTCTGCATTTTTGAAATCTGTTTCGTTTTCTGATTTTTCGTGAAACTTCTAAGGGCCATATCTCAGTCATACGGACTCCGATTCACGAAATTTCGGACTCTATTTCGCGTATTTTTCCGAGACGAACGCAACCGCGAAATCCGTTTCCCTTAATTCTCACGTCTGAGATTAATTATTCATTAATTTATGAACATCATTGTTGTTAGAAATACGGGGTGTTACATTCTCCCCTACTTAAAGGATTTCGTCCCCGAAATCTCTAAGTCAAGAAGAACGTATCCTACCAACCAAACAACCATCTACTAAACCATCAAACACGGGCATCCATTGTCCTTAAAGTTTCTAATGCTGTATGAACATATGCAAGAAGTGTGTGTATATGTTCCCTATCTAATGCAAAATCAGGCGGTCTACTGATTTAGTTGACCTCCTTAATGCAAACCATGATAGTGCCATGCATCCAATATGTATGCGAAAGAACCCTATCGACACATACTATTTCTACATGTGTGCACAACCATACACCAAAATGCATCATCCATATGATAACGCAACCATTATACATCCATTAATATAGCTACCTACACACAATTATATGCAATATGAAGTGACTGAGCCGATCTAGTGTCTAAAGTGTGTGTATATGGATCCACGAGCAACCACTAGCAAACACTTGCATCCACACGCTTCCATCAATCATAACATATCTCAAACACATGTTTCAACCATAGGTTTACCCTATCTAAAGGTCAAAGGTACTAACTAGAGGACATACTAAAGATAAGATAAGTACTAGACAAATGATAAAGGAGAAGTTAAAAGACATACCCTCAAAAAAGAAATGGGTACTGTGAACGCATCTTCGCTTCTGCCTCCCAAGTAGCATTGCTTTCATCATCTCCCCATTGCACTTTGACTAGTTGAACCTCTATGTTTCTCAACCTCCTAATCTCTGACCCAAGGATGCGAGTAGGAGCTCGTCGAATCGTCGCATCACGCTCTACCTCCACTTCTCTAAGCAGGCTCGGCTCTACCACCTCTGCATTCTCATGTAGGCACCTCCTCAAATGTAACACATGGAATACATCATGTACTCCACTAAGTCTCTCGGGCAACTCTACTCTATATGCCATCTGTCTAATCCTTTCCTTAATAGGAAACGGTCATACAAACCTTGGTGCCAACTTCCCAATGGACCCAAAGCGAACGACATTCCGTAATGGAGATACTTTAACAAAGACCATGTCCCCAACATCAAACTCAAGATCCGTCCTCCTCTTATCCGCGTAAGATTTCTGCCTATCTTGCGCTGCTTTCATCCTTCTTCGAATCAAATCAATCTTTTCCGAAGTCTCTCTAACCATATCAGGCCCAAGCAAGATCTTATCCGTAGATTCCCACCAACATGTAGGTGATTGACAAGGCCTTCCATAAAGAGCTTCAAACGGAGCCATATCAATACTGGACTGAAAGCTGTTGTTATACGCGAACTCCACCAATGGAAGATGCTCTTCCCACGTACCTCCAAAATCTAAGATACATAGTCTCAAAAGGTCTTCTAGAACACGATTCACCCTCTCGGTCTGGTTGTCCGTCTGAGGATGATATGCGGTGCTCAAACACAACTGAGTCCCTACTGCCTCTTGCAAACTCTTCCAAAACTCGCTAGTGAAGATAGGATCTCGATCGCTCACTATGCTAGAAGGTACTCCCTGCAACCGAACTATCTCTCGAAGGTAAATTGAAGCTAGCCATGGAACAGTCCTCTTACTCTTCACGGGTATGAAATGGGCGCTCTTAGTAAGTCTGTCCACCACAACCCAAATTCCCGTATTACCCTTCCTTGATCTCGGTAACCCATCAACAAAGTCCATCGAGACGTTATCCCACTTCCATTGCGGAACCTCCAATGGGTGAAGCAGCCCACCGGGTTTCTTTTGCTCCGCTTTCACTTGTTGGCACACCAAGCATCTAGCGACATACTCAGCCACATCCTTCTTCATACCGGCCCAAAAGAAAACTCGCTTCATGTTTTGGTACATCTTGTGCCCACCGGGATGAATGGTCATCTTCGAACGATGTGCATCGTCAAGAGCAACCTTCTTCAAACCCTCGTCTTGCGGTACACAAAGTCTACCGTCTCTACGCAACCACCCCCTATCGTCTAGGGTGTGCCTACTCAAATGGCTGGATGACTCCCCCCTTATGAGCCTCTCTACCAACTCAACCAACTATGGGTCGTCCCACTGTGCCTCGCCAATTCGTCCCAAAAGAGTAGGTCTGGCCTCTAAGGATGCTAGCAAACCGGGTACAAAGTCAACGGAAGGTCTAAAATCAAACATCGAGATAAATTCCAAGCTTCGTCGTTCAACGAACAATGGACTCAAAGACAACCTTTTTCTGCTTAAGGCGTCCGCCACCACGTTACCCTTGCCAGGGGTATACGCTATCTCGAAATCATAGGATGCTAAGAACTCCATCCACCTTGGCTGTCTTAGGTTCAAATCCTTCTGAGAAAACAAGTACTTCAATGATTTCTGGTCAGTGAACAATTCGAACCTCTCGCCAAGAAGATAATGGCGCCAAGACTTAAGCGCAAAAACAATAGCGGCCAACTCTAGATCATTGGTAGGGTAATTTTTCTCATGCACCCTCAACTGCCTTCCCCAATAGGCTATTACCCTTCCCTCTTGCATTAAAACTGCGCCTAGTCCTTTCCCGCAAGCATCGGTATAAACAACAAATGGCTTACTCCCATCTGGCAACACTAAGACTGGAGCTGTGGTTAAAGCTCTCTTTAACCGTTGGAACGCATCATCACAATCTACGTCCCATGTGAAGACTAGATTCTTCTTTGTCAAGCGAGTTAATGGGGCTGATATCTTCGCGAAGTCCTTGATAAACTTCCTATAGTAGCCAGCTAACCCCAAGAAACTCCTCACCTCGGTAGCATTCTTCGGAACCTTCCAATCTTGGATGGACACTACCTTTGCGGGATCCACAGCTATCCCTTCCTTGGAGACCACGTGCCCCAAGAACCGCACTTCCTTCCTCCAAAAGTGACATTTAGAGAATTTAGCCTTAAGGCTATGCGCTCGAAGAGTCTCCAACACTTACCTAAGATGTAGGGCATGCTCTTCTTCACTCATAGAAAATACTAAGATGTCATCCACAAAGACCACCACGAACTTATTTAGGTACTCCCTGAACACCCTACTCATCAAATCAACAAAATATGCAGGGGCGTTCGTCAAACCAAAGGGCATCACAAGCCACTCGTAAAAAGCATCCGGAGTCCTAAAGGCAGTCTTGTCTATGCTATCCTCAACCACTCTCAACTGATGAAACCCCGTGGCTAAGTCCAACTGCAAAAACACTGAGGCGCAAACCAACTGATCAAAGAGATCATCAATCCTCGGCAATGGGTGTCTATTATTCTTTGTAAGCTTGTTGAGTTCTCTATAGTCTACACAAAGTCTGAGGGACCCATCCGCCTTCGTGGCAAAAACTACTGGAGCACCCCACTCCGACATACTTCGTCTTATGAACCCCTTCTCAAGCAACTCCCCTACTTGCTTATGGAGTTCCCTCCTCTCCCGAGGGGCCATGTGGCGCACTGGCAAAGATACTGTTTTAGAATTGTCTACCAGATATATTCGGATGTCTATCTCCCGCTTCGGAGGTAAACCCTTCACCTCCTCAAACACATCCGAGTATTCCCGGACCACTCTAACAGATCGCAAACTCTCGACCGAAGCGTCAAGCGATTCAAGATAACTTAGCATAACAGAATTCATTGGATTACAAGAGATCTCGAGAGTGTTCCCCAAGCGGGTCATGAGCCTAACAACTCTCCTTTCACAATCAAGAACGGCACCATTACTGGATAACCAGCCCATGCCCAAAATTAACCCATAGCCCGTGAAGCCCAAAACAAAAGCATCACATCTAAACTCAACGCTAAGTATAGAAGTCCTCAAACCCAAACATATCATGGACAAATAAGTGGAGCCCCCAATTGGGTTTGAGACAACCAAGGGATCATGTACTAGACTGGTGTCTAAGTGCAGTGACTCAACTAATGATGATGAGATAAACGAATGCAATGCGCCAGAGTCAAATAAAGTACGGACAGGATGATCAAACAGAAAAACCAGACTTTCAATGGAAATAGTTCTACCTCTTTCCTGAATCGGTGGAACCGCGAGAGCCTGAACTTGCCCCCTTGCCTGACCTGGTGCCATAAGAGCTTGCACCTGTCCTCCTGAGGTAGATCCCGTCCTTTGCCCCTTCTTAGGGCAATCCTTCACTAGATGCCCTGCTTCGCCACAGTGGAAGCAGCCAGTCTTCTTCTTCTTCCGACAATCTTTGCTTAGGTGGCCTGGTGTCCCGCAATTGAAGCACTTCTTCTTTCCCTTGCCACCGTTGCCTTTCCCACCCTTGTTTTGTTGTTGCTGTTGAGGTCTCTTCTGATCTCCTTTCTTCTCGGGTGCCTTATTAGCATTGGGACCCTTCTCTTCCTCATGCATGAGTGCCATGTCTACTAGCTTCTCAAAGGTGGCCCCCATAGGGATGTGAGTCATAGCCAATCCATGCATCGGTTCATTCAAGCCTTTAACGAACCTCAAAGCCTTCTTCTCCGGTGTATTCACCATGTCTATGCCAAACCTTGCCAACTGATTAAACTTGTTGACATATTCCTTTACTAATAAGTTCCCTTGCTTTAGAGTCAAGAACCTTTCCATATACAGATTCTCTTCCGCCCTTGAGAGAAACTTTGCCACAAACCTTTGTCTGAAATCCGCCCAAGAGTCAACTAGGCGTTCTCCATTAATGACCTCCCACCAGAACGAGGCCTCTCCCTTCATTAACCAAGCAGCTAACTTGACTTTCTTTCCTTTTTCCATCTCAAAGATATCTATCAACTCTTCCACCTCCTTAAGCCAATCCCTAGCTTCCACAAAAGTTTCTGATCCTTGAAAAGGTTTCCCTCCCACAGCCTTAAATTCCTTGCAAGTCTTAGCAAAAGTATCCGCGCGAGGAGGAGGAGGGGGAAGATCGGGTGCAACTGGTGGTGGAGGAACATCTGCTGGACCCGCAGTGGCGGCCCTAGCCTCCATCAACCTCCTATACCATACTGGTATCGCTACACCCTCCGGAAAGTTAAGATCTTCAGCCATGCTGAAACGAAAGAGGAAAGATTCAAAACGGAGAATTCGAAAGATAGAGATATGGCTATTGGGGATTATGCTTTTCTTTCAAAAACTTTTCTCTTAAAAGACATGTTTTTGAAAATACTCCTTCAAAAATGTTCTTAGAAAAATAGTTTTTCTAAAAGTTTTATCTGTTCTGGTTACCTTTAGCTCTGATACCACGTGTAACACCCCACACCCGCTAAGGTCACTCACTAAGGGAATGCGTTAATTTCGATGGAGTATTTTAAGTGAATATAGAACAGAAAAATTACAACAAGACAGATATAAGTAATACTTGAAATTTAAAACATCATTTCATTGCAGCAGAAGGTAAACATGTTTGGTTACATATCAAAAACCAACAAGAGTCAAGTACAAAATATCCATCTCATTAAAACATAAGTACATAATCCCACTACATACTAATAGCCATAATAGAAAAGATAAGCCGGGCTTTACATCAACGGTCCAAGCTCCAAAAGATAGATAAAGCAATCTGATCAAAGCCCACTAGTGCTAGGCCCACTCTGAGAACCTGAGGGTTGGGAAAAAGATAAAAACAACGGGGTTAGACATAAGTCTGAGCGAGTCCTATAACTTTAACAATACAATCATTAAAGTAATTAGGGTATGATATAATCTTGGTACGGTAACGACTGGGGATAAATGACTACACTAAGCAGCCAACTAGACATAGGATGAACTAAGATATCGGTAAAGACGCATCTACCCACCCAAGGGTAATTACTAACTACACCACACCAGTCATTCCTACTTAAAGGTTGATCCCACCCAAGGACTTAGAAAATATAACTAGTAGTTTCGTGTACCCCTAGCTGACCACATAGGTGCCGTCTGCCCCTATCTCCACTAGGTGTCCCACTACTCCCCAAGCGATCGGCTCCCTAACGTAGATACCCATGCTGGCCCCACAGTTGGGTGTATCATTCCCCAAAATGGCAACCCGATACAACCAATGGTGCACGGCTTATACCTACACGATGCAACAACGTCTTACCTACCAGCCCGGGCCCACACACGCATATGAAGCCCGTTGGACTTGCGTTGCCACCGCTAACCCATTTTTGACCTCTTATAGTCAAGCCCAGTATGCGTGTCCCGTCCTCGACTTGGGTCGAGCCCACAAAGATACGTTTTGGGTTACTGGTTGAAATGGGACCACACAAGCTACCCACCTAAGCTTGTCCCTTTTTCTAGTGCATCCCACTTAACCCTTTAATCATGTCTAATTACATGTTTCCACTTGGTTAAGTATTCTAATCGTATTTTCTATTGCCACCCAAGGAAACCCACTAGATTTCCACATGCCACCCAAGGCACTTACTTGATTTCCACATGCCACCCAAGGCACCCACTTAACCCCTCATGCCCCACTACATGCTTATCTGGTTAAGTGTTTCTTAATTGATTAAGAACGTAACCTTTGTAAAGACCTCTCACATTAGACTGTCTTATATGGCAGTTGGATTTGTCGGTCGGGTCCGGGCAGCCTTACGCCATAACCGAGTCTAACCTCATGTCTTTACACTTGTCACGTATTTAGTTTATGCCTAAGACCTCTCACATTGGGCCAATCATTTGTAGCCGCTGGATTTGCCGGTCGGGTCCGGGCAGTCTTATGCTACAGAAGGGTCCAACCTCGTGTCTTAGTCGATTAATTACACCTAATTAATCACCCCCATATTTTGAATTAATTTTCCCTAATTAATTCCAATTAAATGATGTACATAATTGACTCAATTATGTCCATCCACTTATGGTATGCAACATCATACCAATTTCACCACAATTTTGTTAACATGAATATTAACCCCATCGTTCCCCACGCAATACGTTAACATGACATACATAAAAAGGGAAGATTCATCACAAATACAATGGGTTCTACCTAGCATAACATTAGCATCAACATGGATTTTAAAGGTGTCAACTTGCATATATGACCATGGCATCAAACCCAACTAGCATAATAATCAACCCAAACTTGCATGAATCACGTATGTCATAAAGAGGGTAACTTGCATAGATGTTCATGTCATAGACCTATCATAAAGGGATAAACTTGCATACTTGTCATAGGTCTAAAAAAGGGATGAACTTGCATATGTTACTCACATCATAAAAAGGGGTAAACTTGCATATGTATGCATGACATACAAAGGGGTTGACTTGCATATGTATGCATATCCTACAAAGGTGTAAACTTGCACATGTTACTTGCATATAATCAAACACCAAACTTGCATAACATGTCATATATGAACTTGCATATAATCAAACACCAAACTTGCATAACATGTCATATATGAACTTGCATATAATCAAACACCAAACTTGCATAACATGTCATATATGAACTTGCATATAACCAAACACCAAACTTGCATAACATGGTGTCATAATGGATCAATGTTTATCATAGCGATTTGCATAACTAGCATCATGAACATATAGCATAAATTACACCCAACTTGCATAACTAACTTCATGGGCACATAGCATCAAACTTGCATAACTTGCATCATGAACATATAACATACAACTTGCATAACTAGTATCATGAACATATAGCATAAAACTTGCATAACTAACATCATGAACACATAGCATATGATAACATAACTTGCATTGATCCACATACATAACCATAACCTCATTATATCCTATCATAATTAGTTTAGCAATTGCTTGTTAAAGGCATAGAAACTCACAACTTGTTGATTAGCACTCCTATGAAGAAGATTAAGTTGCTAGAGTTGATTAGAAGTTGATTTGAGAAGCTATCTTCCTCTTTAATTTGTTGGTGGCTCCTTCTAGTTGCATTTTGACGGCATAACGACGTTGTATCCAATTTTAGTATGAATTAGGTAGTCTTAGGGTGTATTTATAGATTAGTTAGGTGTTTTAGGCCATTAGATTAACCCTAAAACAGATTAGAGCCGTCAGATCTCGTCACTAGCCACCAAAACACAGCCCAAATCCCAAATCAGTGCACCTACGTCACCTAGGCTCGACCAGGGAGGTCGACCCCCAGGTCGACACTAGGGTCAACACCCATGTCGACCTGGTGGGCAGGTCGACCCCCAGGTCGACCTGGTCTGGGCGGGATTTTTCCCGCCTAGCCCATATTCTGCATTTTTGAAATCTATTTCGTTTTCTGATTTTTCATGAAACTTCTAAAGGCCATATCTCAGTCATACGGACTCCGATTCACGAAATTTCGGACTCTATTTCGCGTATTTTTCCGAGACGAACGCAAACGCGAAACCCGTTTCCCTTAATTCTCACGTCTGAGATTAATTATTCATTAATTTATGAACATCACCGTTGTTAGAAATACGGGGTGTTACACTATGTGTTTAAAACGTTAATCAACTGATTGATTGTTGATTGCGTTGTATGCTTTCTTATTTAAACCTGCATGTAAAGTAGATTTGGCCAAATTGATCAATTATCGAACTAACTTGAAAATTTCTTGAAATTGCATATATGTACATGCTTGTATACATTGAACAGGTCATAGCAGGGATGCTAAGCAAAGGAATAAAATTGTTATGCCCGACAAATAGGCACATGTTTATTGTATTTCTTTGGGTGATGATGATTTTATGAGCCGTATCGGCTAGCCGCTTGGCTTTTTCTTTTTCTTTTTGAGATCAGAGGGCCATGGGAGGCTATTTGAAATATCCCGATGCTCCCGGTGCAGGGGAGGTTATGGCGAAATTTTTCAAAAATTTAGGGTGTTAGCCAAATTTTTGAAGAATTTGAAAAGTTTTCAGAAACTGAAAAGTTGGAAAGCTTAAGCCATAATTAAAATAGTTAAAGTTGAGTAAGTTTGTTAAACAACTTTCATCTTCGTTCTTTTTCGAGGACGAAAAGATTTTAAGTGGGGGAGATTGTAACAACCCGGAAATCTGGGCCAATTTAAAATTTTTATTTTGGCGATTTTAGTGAATTTTGACTATTTAAAATAATTTATTTTAAATAATAACGAGTAAAAATGTATTTTAATCGAAGACAGGACGAATAAATATATTCTAAAAATATAACGCACTTGAAATGGCGCGGTAGTTTGAAAATTTGATTTTAAACTTCGATTAAATATATATAATTCAATTTAAAGTAGAAAGGGGACGACCCTAGAAAATTTAACTCTGTTTAACCAAATCTTTGAAACGGATGTGAAGAACAGGACTGTCACAGAGTAAATTAAATGTTAGGGCTTGGCTGGCATTTTAGAATAGTCGCTAAGCTGTTTATATAAGGCTGTATACATTTAAAGGTATTTTAAATAAATATAAAGACCTTAAAAATAGCCATTTTGCAAACGACCTCCGTTTTTGACGAAAGCACTTTTGTTCGATCCGGGATGTCAATTTATTGCTATGTTCCAAGTTCCAGAATTTTTGGAGTTAATATGTGAGCGTGGTAGAAGATAACGTGTTTTGTTGAATTACAGTTAATTTGGATCGACCAGAAAATGTCCATTTTTCAAACGGTCTCTAAATTCGATGAAATTAGTTTTGTTAGGATCGTATCGTCAAGACGAAGCTAGAAATTACTTTTCTGGAATTTTTAGAGTTAGTATGTGGCCTCAGTAATTTGAAATGTACGTTAAAATTAAATATATACTGATTTATATTTTGATTTTGATAAAACCTATCGAAACATCCAAGTTGGCCTACAAGACATATCCCATTGTGTCTGGAATGGGGGTATTACGCTAGGGGCAATAGTCGTTGGGTTCGATTTCGAGTTCGAACGTAAAAGCAACTATATTTGGAATTAAAATATTTAAAAATAAAATAAAAAAGGAGTCAACTACTCCTTACCTATATCCTCTTATCCCCCCCATTGACCAGATTGAAATCAAAAAAATAAAAAATAAATGGGATAAAAACCCGATTCCTCATCGCGGTCACCCCCAGGCGAGCCGCCGCGCTCGATGCCCATCCCCCACCTGGCGTCGCGTCTCCCATCGACCCCCTCCTCCTCTCTCCTACCGGCGCTCTCTATTTCCTCAGCCCCCCTCGGGATCGAACCCGCACCCAAACCCTAAACCCGCCACCATCCTCCAGCGCCGGTCACCAGAGCCCCACCACTGACCCCTACGCCCTTCCCCCGCCTACGCCTTTTGTTGTGGGCCCTCCTCCATCCAGAAATGTGAGTTTTTCATATATAATTAGGTTGTTAATTAATTTAGGTTGATTCAAAAATCTGAAAATTTAATTTAAATATAAATCCACATTGATTTATTTTCAGATTTGATTTTCAGATTTTAAAATAAATTAGCATGGATTTTATTCTTAGATTTAAAGAAAAGATATGGTTTTTAATCAAGAAAAGATAAGATTTTTGATTAAATAAAAATGTGATTTTTATTTATATGAACAAGGACATAAAAGTATAATTTTTATCATATGAAGTGATATAGAGAAAAATTCGGTTTTTAATATATGTAAAGCGAGATAAAAAGAGAAGATTTTTAATTTAATAAAAGATGTGATTTTTAAGTAGATAAAAATGTGATTTTTAAACCATAAAGCTGAGATTTTTAAACCATAAAGCTGAGATTTTTAAAAGTATAAAGATGCGATTTTTAAAAATATAAAGACGAGATTTTTAAAAATATAAAGGCGTGATTTTTAAAAATATAAAAGCGTGATTTTTAAAAATATAAAGGCAATATTTTTAAATATATAAAGGCGATATTTTTAAAAGTATAAATGCGATATTTTTAAAGGTATAAAGGCAAGATTTTTAAATATATAAAGACATGGTTTTTATAGTGTGAATGTCGATGTAAAAATATAGTCTTTTATATATATATATATATAGCTTCGTAAAAATATAGTCTTTTATATATATATATATATTTATAGCATCGTAAATATATAGTCTTTTATATATATATAGCATCGTAAAAATATAGTCTTTTATATATATAGCGTCGTAAAAATATAGTCTTTTAAATATATATAGCGTTGTAAAAATAGAATTTTTATCTATATAAAAGCGATGTCAAGAATGTGATTTTTAACATATACCGCGTGTAACAGATCTTGTTGGAAACGCGACGAAGATGTTCTACATAAGAAGAGTCGCGGCGTTTGGTTAAGCTAAAATAGGTGAGAACTCCTCACTTTAAAAATAGAGATTCTAGTGTAGATTTTTATTTTAATTACATGGAGTTCAACACTCGAATTCGCACCATCACCTTTATTGTAAGCGATGTATGGAACACACTGATTTCCTACTCCGCGTTTGCCAATTGTGGCGCCGTAATGGCATTGTGGATTGTGGTTGTTGAGTATTTATTTATTTATGTGGTTGTTCTGCGTGATTTGATAAATAAATAAATAAAAATCGAAATTGGTTAGGATTAAGTTCGCCGTTATAAGGCGAGGGATAAGGCTAGACCTTATCCCATTTTTATTATAGCGCCGTTGTGCTGCCGAAATTTTCTAAAAAGTGTTAGAAAAATTTAGTTTGCTGAGAATAAATATCCATATACAAATCAGACGGTTTGTATATGTACACCTATTTGACTGACATTGTTTGGGATGATATATTTTACACATCGCCCGACAGCACAAATAAAAATGTGTGTTTGTTGATTGAAACCCCACACGGGTGTTGGGATGAAAATTGATGTACACTAATCCTGATTGTTTAGTTGTATGTCAATCGATTGGTTGACAAGCTGTTGTAAGCGATAATTATTTATAATTTATGCTTATGCAGTTGTGTAGTGCACTTTGGATGAAGGTTGATTATTTAATATTGCTATTATATACATGTGTTGTGTGGAATCCATATAATTCACATTATATGGTAATTGGTTGTGCCTCATTCTAATTTAGAAAATAAAGAATATTTTAAATTAAAGATTCATGTGTTGAATAGAATAAATAGTCATGTGTTGATGGTACTC
This sequence comes from Allium sativum, assembly GCA_030737875.1. NCBI lineage: Eukaryota > Viridiplantae > Streptophyta > Magnoliopsida > Asparagales > Amaryllidaceae > Allium > Allium sativum. The sequence goes on from JASFAX010006829.1 coordinate 15,125, forward strand.
GTGTGTTGAAGTTAAAATATTTGAAATAGAATATTTGAAGTAAAATATTTGAAATAGAATATTTGAAGTAAAATATTTGAAATAAAATATATTGAGCCATGTAAAACAAATATAAAGGAAAATATTTGTAAAACAAATATAAAGGAAAATATTTGTAAAAAAAATATAAAGAAAAATATTTGTAAAACAAATAGAAAAGGAAATATTTGTAAAACAAATATAAAGAAAAATATTTGTAAAACAAATAGAAAAGGAAATATTTGTAAACCAAATATAAAGGAAAATATTTGTAAAACAAATAGAAAAAGAAATGTTTGTAAAACAGATGTAAAAGGAAATATTTATTTAGAAAATAAATAGAATTGAAAAGAAATATTTATTTGTTAAACAAATAGAATTGAAAAAGGAAATATTTATTTGTTAAATAAATAGAATTGAAAAGAAATATTTATTTAGAAAATAAATAGAAAGAATAAAGGAATATATATTGGGAAAATCAATAGAAAAGATAAAAGGAATATTTATTTAGAAAATAAATAAGATATTACAAAAAGGGAATTATTTGATAATCAAATAGAATTAATCAAATTAGAGTTATTCGAGTTAGAGTTGATCAGTTAGAGTTAATGAGTTAGAGTTAACCAGATAGAGTTAACCAGTTGAGTTAATCAGTTAGAGTTAACCAATTAGAGTTAACCAGTTAGAGTTAATCAGTTAGAGTTAACTAGTTAGAGTTAATCAGTTAGAGTTAACTAGTTAGAGCTAATTAGTTAGAGTTAATCAGTTAGAGTTAATCAATTAGAGTTAATCAGTTAGAGTTAATCAGTTAGAGTTAATCAGATAGAGTTAATCAGTTAGAGTTAACCAGTTAGAGTTAACCAGTTAGAGTTAACCAGTTAGAGTTAATCAATTAGAGTTAATCGATTAGAGTTAAATCGAACTAGAGTTATTCAAATAGAGCTAATCGAGTTAGTCGAATATTAGTTATTCGAATAGGGTTAAAGGAATTTTCGAATATAGTTTATTCGAAAGAAATTATCGAATATAGTTTATTCGAAACGAGTTAATCGAATATAAGTTATTCGAAGTAAGTTAATCGAATATTAGTTATTCGAAAGGAGGTAATCGAATATTAGTTATTCGAAGTAAGCTAAATCTGATATTAGTTATTCGAAGTGAGGTTATCGAATACTAGTTATTCGAAGTGAGGTTATCGAATATTAGTTATTCGAAGTGAGGTTATCGAATAATAGTTATTTGAAGAAAGGAGTTTTCGAATATAGTTTATTCGAAGAGAGTTAATCGAATATAGTTTATTCGAAAAGGAGTTATCGAATAGAGATTATTCGAAAGGGAGTTATACTTTGAAATTCGATTATAACGAACTCGGGAAAGTACTATTCACTTTCCGGGTTTTAATCAAGATTTTTTCATTTATTAATAAATTAGTTGTTGGCTTATTTATTCAAAATAAGAATTTAAGTTAGATTTCTAAGTTAGATATTTCAGAAGTAGGGTTTATAACGTTAGCGTTATAATAAATGTTTTTTTATAAAAGAAGTGGATTCAAAATCTGAATCCATGAATTTGCGTAAGCAAATGATTGTAGAAATTGGAGCGGTGAGCTTTGTCTGTTGCAAGGTTAAGGATGTTGTTCAGTTAAGGTCTGAGAGGCAATTATACCCCAACTTGATTGACTTCATAATTGACTAAGAAATAGTTGAGGTTCGATGGCGAGAGTTAGCTAGAAATACAGTTAAGTAATAAGCAATTAATGGATTGAGCGGTCGTAACGATGTTTTATACAACGTTAGTTTGAAATCCTCATAAATGAGTTTTGGAACCGTTTTCCAAATATAGAATCAGAGATATTTTCTAAACATACAAAATGGAAATGTTTTATTTATATGGAATTAAGAAATGGAGTTAAGCTAAATTAGAAACTGACTGGAGATTACTTAAGTTGAATGGTTTTCTAAGTGTCTATCTGATGTTGGTTTCGACCTTCGGGATTGATACTTAGGGAATTATTCTCATACTAGTTTATAGTCAGAGACTGATAGATGTGGAAGAATAGTGATAAGTAAATAAGCAATGGGAATGTTTTTCCAATGTCCATAACATATATTTTCTAAATATAGAAAATAAGGAAATATGAATATATATATATGATGATTGATCAATAGAAATTCCAATGAGAAATAAGAGTGTTGTTTGCACACGTGTTTTTCTTTGATAGTTAACTCACCGACTATCGAAGTTTTTGACCATTTTTCCGTTGTCAATACAGAGAGACCGGGATCAGATATATTATCTGAAAACCACTCCGTATGGCATTAACGTTGTGGATCAAATATGATGAAGATAATTGAAGATGGAGTTTTTGCAAGGGTCGTTCTGTCAAATCCTAGGTAGAAATTACCTAAGATGGATTTAAGGAATATTACCTTCAGTTTGTCCAGTCCCAGGACGACCTGTATGGAAGAATGTCTGACAAAGTATATCTAATGGATCGCGTAAGTTGATCTCTTCAAACGTAGTTACGTTTGGTGGCGGAGGAATTCGTTTCTCTTAGCTGTTTACCCGTGATATGTTTGGGAAATCAATTTGTGATTTGGCAGGTATGGCGATGTGACATTCAAAGTAAATAAAGGTGTGAAGTATACGTTATCGCCTCTAGCCTCACAACCGGGAAATGACAAAAATCGGGCAGGCAGCATGGCTATGTGGGTTGCTTCCATTAGGGTGTATTATCACCTGTCTAGAGATATTCATTTCATTCTTTAATCTATTCGATGTTGTCCCATTCGGGAAACGATTGCTGATCCCAACCGTTGGTGATATACGTTCGATACACTCAAGCGAAATGAGTGGTCGGTCATGTGTGGCCGGGTTGCAAGATGTTCGTGTTGAACCCAGTGTATTACTCTCTAGAGGTACACTATCGGAAGGTAGTTCCATACCTTGTCGTAGTTGGAAATCCATTATCCAATAAGTGCTCGCGATTTTGATTGTATACTATGTATGTAGAACGTGAGATGAAAGCGTTTCTGCAGATGATTATTATATTGTGGTTGATAGACAATATTATAATATCAAAAAAAAATTGATATAAAGATTATTTTGGATTCTCATAAGTGAAAAACCCGTTTTGTTATACGTCGTGGTCTTATGAGATATCGTTTTATTGCTCAAACTGTTTTAAATTGTTTTACTCACACCAGTCCCATGACTGACCCGGAGTTTATTTTGTTTTGTTTTCCCTAAACTCTTGGGTGCCCAATTTTGTATGGACAGTCAAGTAGTCGGGATTTTACAGATATACTTGGAAAGCTGGAGCAGGAGGCTTCAGCAGCGTTTATATAGCTATGGTTTATTTCCGCTGTGTTGTAAGTGTTGTACTTTGATAATGATATGTATATTCTGTATATTCAAGTACAATCTTTTATTTTAAAGTTATGTTATATTTTATTCGTTCCGCTGTGAGATTCGTGTTACTCTGATGTTGTATGTATTTTTCTTCTTCTATTCTAATTTTCTATCTTGTTAATTCTCACCCACTATTTTCTTTCTATTAGTTTTCTGGTTTCTAGTGCAATTAGGGTTGGACTTGTGTTATTTGGTCAGCTCAAATTGTACCGGAATTTCGGGACACTACAACACTACTACAAAACAGGCCTGTTGCTTCACCTCATTTGCATCAGTTGTAACAAAAACATATGCTAATAACAATATCTACATCGGTTCTGTATGAAAACTCGATGAAATTAGTAAGAGGAAAGCAGCAAATAACACAAAACTGCAGTTTGCATCGATTTTATGTAAAAACTGATGAAAATAAACTAATGCAAAAGGTTTAATTGCACTGGTTATAAATTATAGTCGATGCAACTATATTTATTTGTACAAGCAAAAATTCCGCAATTGATGGAATTTAAATTGCATCGGTTAAAATAGGGATGAAAATTTTTCCCCTCTTTATACAACAGCCGTTGGACACGTGAATTTTCCCCCCTTTTGCACGTTACTTCCCGCTACTTCTCCCCGCTTCCTTTTCCACTTTCCCAAAAAAAAAGACTTCGTCATTATTCCAAAAAAAGACTTCGTCATTATCCAAAAAAAAGACTTCGTTCATTATTAAAAAAAGAAGAAAAAGAAGAGAAGATCGGATTTCCCCAAAAGTTGATTGAAATACAGATCAGATTTTTCAGAAGAAGCTTCTCAATTCGTCGATTGCTTGGATTGACTACGCCAGGTATCAGATTCTTTACCTTGTTTGGATGTTTTATATTTTTATTTTTATCATCATGTAATCAGTAATTGAAAATATTCTATATAATTTTGATTTTGAGAAAGTGACGAGATTTGGACGAAATCAGTAATTGGCTTTAGTAACATTTTCATTTTTGAGAAATGTTGAGAAATCTAGGGTTTTTCAAGTAATTTCCTTTCTTTTCTCTATTAATTAATTAATCAATCAATTATAAAAAACGAATCTTTGATATTTTAATTATGATCATTGTTATAAAGCACACTTACACAGTATTGTAGAATGATGGGCATATCACAAGAAACATGCTTAATATACTATAAACAAACAGTCTAATAAGTGATGACAGTAAATGATATTATTTCCAAATGTGAACTATATTAATATTAATTAGCAAAAACTCGTTTAGATTTTCACCAGTGTCCAAAGGCAATTGAAGCAAACTGTCAAAATGGAGGATGCGATATTATATACTGTAAGATAACATACTTAGGTTGTCATAAACTAATTGGTAGCTGGGTACATGGAAAATATATTAAAGTCGATAAATTTAGTTACTCAACACATGTGCATGCACGCCTACCGGCAGGTGCACGCTCGGACAAACAAACAAATGATGGCTACCACCTAGCTAGTCATATTCACTGGATGGTAGCCACAAACATTATAAAAAAACACCCTTCACATTTTCAGTCTCGATTGTTCCATTCACCGCAGAACTATATTGACTCCCTTTCGCCTACTCTGATTTTCACTCTGCCATAGTTCAATTGACTGCAACATGGATCTCCATATGAGTCTCTGTGATCCTAGTTGATTTCATACCTTGGAGTTGATCGAATCTAAATATACGTCGCCTTTTTGGATGTTTAAAGTCAGACCGATCCACACATTTTCCCTTGGTTTATTTTTAAGGTATTAACCAAATGCAGTTGGATTTTTTTTGTAAATACTAAAATCAACTTTATTATGTTAACAGTGTGTTATCAAAATAAACTCTCTTCGACTTACTTTTTTTTCCTTTGGCTATTTATCTTTACCGTATTCTACATATTCAATTGAGTCAGATGCATGGTCTGATAGTCAGCATTTCATTTCAATTTGGTATTTATATTACGAAATTATTTACCACTGACTTTTTGTTTCCCATAAGCTGTGTGGACTCATATAATTCATGAGTGTTTTTAATTTTCTTTGGTAGGCTTATTTTTGAACACAAATTTTGGTACAGTACCATAAATTTTCTCACTTTCTACCTGCCTGATATGCATTTACTACCAACGTATGCATTTGTTCCTCTGCCTTGGATTTCATTTTTAATGTGTGTTTCAGAATTTCATGCTGGTATATAGAGCATTTTCAACAAAAATTTTGGATTGTGGCAGCAATATTTTGAGCTCTGTTGACAGTAGCAGGTATAGAATATATAGTTACTATTTTGCCAATTTAACTGATTTTGATACTGTCGAACCTGACTACCTAGCATATGAGGATTTACAAATCTTTGGATTGCTATGCTGTAAGTTTCTTTTTTTTAACTCTGATTACCCTTTCAACAAGAAAAGTGATAAAGTATCCCATGTATCACAAAACCATATAGGTCTAAGATTGATAATCCAACTTAGTATGCTACCGTATGGATCCATGTCGAATTTTCAACATATATTTCATTGGAAAAACAAAAATATCAAAATATTTCCACACACTATCTGTAACAACCCGTATTTTAAACAACGTGTTATAACATAAATCAAGGAAGAATTAAATGTTAAAGTCTGAATCAGGGGAAACAAGCTATTCCATTACGTTCGTCTCGGAAAACTACGCGAAATAGAGTCCGAGTTTTCGAAAAACGGAGCCCGTATGACCAAGTTATGGCCCGTCAAAGTTTTCAGAAAATTTCAAGTTTAAATACAGTTCAAAATTTGAATTCAGAATTCAAATTCAGCCAAAACGGACTGGGCGGGAAAATTCCCGCCCAGGTAGGTCGACTGGGGGGTCGACACTAGTGTCGACCTCCCCCATCCAGGTCGACACCTGAGTCGACCTGGGGGTCGACCTCCCTGGTCGGCCAGGTCGGCCTGGTGCACCATTTTGACAGTTTGGACCTGTTTTGTTGGCTAGTGACGAGATTTGATGGCTCAGATTTGATTTTGGGTTAATCCTATGGCTAAAACTAATCCTAAACTCTATAAAAAGACCCCTAACCCTCCCATAAACTCACACAAATTAATCCTACAACTAAGTGCTGCCCAAATGTTCACTAATCATGGCCTCCACCTTCTTCATGTGAGCATTAGTGTTCCAAATCAAATCTAAGTTCAAGAATCTATCTTTCTTAGTTTAAAAGAGCCATCTTTCTTCGTCATAGAAGCTATTTTACTTATTCTTAAGGGTTGGAGTGGAGCATATTATTTTCTTTGCGGATTTGCTAGTGGCTTCGTCTCAATCTTTAATTATTATATTCTAGATCTCATAACCGCAAGTTGTAAGCCCTACTCTACTCTTAGATTTAAACTATGAATTTAATTATGACATGTTGCAAGTGAAATGAGGCCTTTGTGGTATGTTTGACTTGAAATGAATGCATCTAAGTTTGTTTGTGGACCTAAATGTTGCATATCATGAATCTTGTAACATTCATGTTAACTTTGGGGTATAAAGATATGACCTTTGTTTGTGGACTTTGCATAATGCAACATGTAACCTCTTATGACCTATGTGACAACTTACTTATGATGCTAAACCCTATGCTAATCACCTCATGCTCACTATCGTCATGTTATGCCAACTATCACCATGTCATAAGCCTAGTTTGCTAAGTATAATGTCATACATGTTTTGAGGCTAATGACCCTATATGCAAGTTATTTAATGAACACCTTTTTGCCTCAATACCACCATGTTTAACTTGTGGTAAAATTATGACACCTTATACCCATCTTTGTCATGTTGTATGTGATTTCCCCTATATTTGATCTATTTGTGTTAATGCGAATATACGTACGATGGGGATACGTTATGGGTAGTTAGGCAAACTTAATGATTATAAACATGTAACGTGGACATGACACTTAGAAAATACGAATGGCCAACTCGAGGTTGGGTTGAGTTTGTAGCGTAATTCTGCCCGGAACCAACCGGCAAATCCAGTGGCTACAAACAAAAGGACCCAATGTGAGTAGTTGGTCATGACGCACCTAAAACCCGAGGTTAGACTAGGTTGTGGTGTAAAACTGCCCGGACCCGCCCGGCTTAACCAGTAACCACAGCAAGGTCTAATGTGGGAGGTTGGGGTGCACTTAGTAAAATGAAGGACATGGATAGGTTAATCATGGACACTTGAAAATACTTAACCTACGTTGACATGTTGATTGGATGGGGTTAAGTCATGGATTTGGGTAACACACTTGACCCACTAGAAAAACCTAGTTTTGCGGGGTCCTTTTCAGCAGTAACCCTCTTTGATGTATCAACGCCACCCTAGAGACTAGGCTAGGGGTGGGGCACGATTAATGGGCTCATTATAAAAGACCAAAAAGAGACGGTAGGGTAGGTGCGCCATTGCAGATTCCGGCGGACATGGTCGTGCACATAGTCCGGGGATGAAATACAGGCATGGGCACCAGTAGGCTGGACTGTGCGTGCTTGTTTTTGGTGTCAGGGGGTTGACACCCTAGGGCCGGATACACCCTAGGGTGGACCTCGCACAGTTGACTACATTGGGTCGTATTGACACCCGACGAGTTAGGCTTATAGGGAGCCGATAGACTAGACCGTGTAGTTGGGCCCCGATTTGGGTCGTCACATGACCATGGGCCATGGGGTCATATCTTGTTTACACTTGACTTGGGTTGAATACTAGTACACGTGGTGCAACGTAACCTTGATTATGCGATACCAGACTTGTTTATCTTGATATCATACTTGTCCAGTTTTACCCTTATGTATCATCTCAGTTTCACATGTCCTGTTAACTTTATTAGTTTCTATACTAATAGTAGTTAGGGCTTACCAGTCTTTTTGACTGACCCGTTTTCTTTCGCTTCTTTTCTTTCGTTTTCCCCCTCAGGTTCTCAGGGAGGGAACGCTAATCTTAGTTGGACTTTTGCTGCTTTTTCTTGATAGCTCATGTATGGTTTTGAGCTATGTTTTTGGCTACACTTATGTTACCTATGGGGATTAGTACTATATGTTTTGTTTTATGTATTTTCATACCACGTACCTAGACTTGTTGTGTATTTTGGAAAATGATGTTTTTAGTATCATGATGTACTTGACTATGGTTTTGAAGTAATGATGATGGGTTTTATTTTCTACCGCTGTTTACTTACATATTTATTTATGTTCAGTCTTGTGACATCTCTTTGCATGTTTTACCCTTTGTACCCATCGCCCCGCCAACGCCGGTCCACCTCCTCGGAAGTGGGCCCAACGGGGGTGGGATGTTACATTTGGTATCAGAGCATGAGGTTTACTTGACAAATAAAATTTTTTAAAGGAAAGTTTTAAAAACCCCTTTGAAAAACTATTTTCAAAACCAATTAAGTATTTTCCAAATAAAGTCTAGATTATTTTACAAGGCTATTCCCCAAAAGCCATTAGCACTATCCTTCGTTTCCTCATTCTTAATCTATCTTTTCTTTTCGTTTCAGTATGGTCGATAACTTTGCCATCCCGGAGGGAGTAACCGTACATGTTTGGTTCCGGAGGTACATGGAGGCTAGGGCAACCGAGGCTGGCTCCGCAGAGATTCCTCCTCCTCCCGTAGTTGATCTTCCTCCTCCCCGCGTATATGAGGTTCCTCCTCCTCCTCCTCCCGTGGATGAGACTCCTCCTCCTCCACCTTGTATGGACCCTTTGCCTAAGGTGTGTAAAGACTTCAAAGCAATGGGTGGCAAGAACTTCATTGGGACCGAGACTTTTGTGGAAGCAAGAAATTGGTTGAAAGAGACCGAGGACCTCTTTGCTATTTTTGATGTTGAGGATCATAGGAAGGTCCAGATGGTGGCATGGCTGATGAAAGAAGAGGCCGCATTTTGGTGGGAGGTCACTAATGGCACTAGGCCCATAGAGAATTGGGACGACTTCAGGATGAGGTTTGGGCTTAAGTTTCTGTCATCGGCCGAAGAGAATCTATAGTTGGAGAAGTTTATATCGTTGAAGCAAGGAGATATGACCGTGAGAGAGTATGTGAACAAGTTCAACCAGTTAGCTCGTTTTCGGTTGGACCTTGTCAACATGGTCTAGAAGAAGTCCCTTCGCTTTGGACGAGGGTTGAATGAGCCGTTGCATGGCTTAGCCATGTCCCACATTCCCATAGGGGCCACTTTTGAAAGTTTGGTAGATATGGCCCTCCTCAATGAGGAAGATAGTGGTGGAAAGAACGAAGTCAAACCCCAAGAGAACCAAGTGAAGAAGACAGATGCCAAGTGGGGAGGCAATCAAGGCAATCAAGGCAACCAGAGCAATCAGAACGACAAGAACAACAAGAAGGGCAACAAGGGAAACAACAATAAAGCAAAGGAGACAAGGAAGTGAAACTTCTGTGGGATCGTTGGACACATAGCTAAAGATTGCAGGAAGAAGAAGAGGAAGCTTGGAGAGTGCTACCATTGCGGAGAATCTGGACATTATAGCAAAGATTGCCCGAAGAAGCAAGGCCAAGGGCAAGGACAGATTCAGAGGGCCGGACCATCTGGAGGGCAACTGCATGCTCTCAACACTGCTCAGACGCTTGATCGAGGTAGTGTTTCTGTTGAAAGTCTAGTTTACATCTCTGGTTTTCCTGTTCGTACTTTGTTTGATTCTGGCGCATCGCATACATTTATCTCTTCTGATATCGTTGATAGTTTGCACCTTAGTACTACTCTTGTTGATGATTCCGTTTGTGTCTCAAATCCAATTGGGGGTTGCGCCCATCTATCTATGGTTTGTATGGATTTGAGGATCTCTATCTTGATCGTAGAGTTCGCATGTGATGCTTATGTTCTCAGATTCATGGGATACGGGTTGATATTGGGTATGGATTGGCTGTCCAGACATGGAGCCATTCTTGACTGTGAGCATAGGGTTGTGAGGCTTGTGACACGCCTGGGCAACACCCTAGAGATTTCTTGTAACCCGATGGGTCCCGTCATGATGTGCTATCTTGAGTCCCTCGACTCGTGTATTGATGATCTTCGATCGGTGAGGGTAGTCCGGGAATATCCTGGTGTTTTTGAGTAGGTTAAGGGATTGCCCCCTGAGCGCGAGATAGATTTCCTCATTTATCTGGTTGATAATGCTAAGCCAGTTTCTTTACCGGTTAGGCACATGGCCCCGCGTGAAAAGAAAGAGCTTAATAAACAAATCAGGGAGTTGTTAGAGAAAAACTTCATTAGACGAAGCATTTCAGAATGGGGTGCTCCGGTGGTATTCACTACTAAAGCGGATGGCTCGCTTCGTCTATGTGTTGATTATCGAGAGTTGAACAAGTTGACCAAAAAGAATAGACATCCGTTGCCGAGAATTGATGATCTCTTTGACCAGCTCGCTTTTCAGAGGCTTAAGAGAGCCCTTACCACCGCTCCTGTTTTAGCTTTACCCGATGGAGGGAAGTTGTTCACCGTATACACCGATGCATGTGGCACGGGGTTAGGAGTCGTTCTGATGCAAGAAGGGAGAGTAATATGCTATGGGGGTAGGCAACTCAAAGTTCATGAGAAGAACTATCCCACTCATGATCTGGAGTTGGCGGCGATAGTCTTTGCACTTAAATCTTGGCGCCATTATCTTTAAGGCGAAAGATTTGAGTTGTATATCGATCATAAGTCATTGAAGTATCTCTTCTCGCAGAAAGATCTGAATCTAAGGCAACAAAGATGGATGGAATTCTTGGGGTCTTATGATTTTGAGATAGCTTATATCCCGGGAGAGGGTAATGTTGTGGCGGATGCTCTAAGTAGGAAAAGGTTGACTTTGAGCCCTCTATTTGTTGAGATGAGGAATCTAGAGTTCTTAGCAACCTTTGATCTTACTCCTACCGTTGAGGCATTGACCGGTTCTTTAGCATCTCTTGAGCTTAGACCGGCACTTCTGGATCAAGTGGGGACTTCGCAGAAGGAAGACCCGCAAATAGTTGAGATTATGGACAAGCTGATTCGTGGAGAGACGTCCAGTCATCTCGCTAGATACACCATTGATGATAAGGGATGGCTAAGGCGTGATGGGAGGCTATGTGTTCCACGAGTGGGAGACATAGTGCGCAAAGTTCTTGAAGAAGCACATCACTCCAAGATGATCATACATCCCGGAGGTGATAAGATGTACCGGGACATGAAGCGGATTTTCTTTTGGGATGGCATGAAGAAGGACGTAGCAGAGTTTGTTTTGAGGTGCATGGTTTGCCAACAAGTTAAGGCAGAGTCAAAGAAGCCCGGTGGGCTATTGCATCCATTAGAGGTCCCGCAATGGAAGTGGGAAAGCATCTCTATGGACTTTGTGGATGGATTGCCGAGATCTAGGAAGGGGAATACGAGCATTTGGGCCATCGTGGATAGACTCATGAAGAGTGCTCACTTCATCCCAGTAAAGAGCAAGAGGACCGCATCTTGGTTGGCATTAGTATATCTTCGAGAGATAGTGCGGTTACATGGAGTTCCTTTTAGCATCGTTAGCGATCCTGACCCCATATTCACCAGTCAGTTCTGGAGTAGTTTGCAAGAGGCTATGGGTACACAATTGAATCTTAGTACGGCATATCACCCACAGATGAATGGCCAAACTGAAAGGGTGAATAGAGTGCTAGAAGATCTGTTGAGGCTTTGTGTTCTTGACTTTGATGGTACTTGGGAAGACCACCTTCCTCTTATGGAGTTTGCTTATAACAATAGTTATCAAGCAAGCATAGGAATGGCACCATTTGAAGCTCTATATGGGAGGCCGTGCAAGTCTCCATCTTGTTGGTGGGAGACAACGGATAGGCTTGTACTTGGGCCCGATATGATACGAGACACATTCGAGAAAGTTGATTTGGTGAGGAGACAGATGAAGACGGCCCAAGACTGACAGAAATCCTATGCAGACAAGCGAAGGACGGACTTAGAGTTTGAAGTGGGAGATATGGTCTTTGTGAAGGTTTCTCCTTTGCGTCATGTGGTTCGATTCGGAGCAATTGGGAAGTTGGCACCGAGGTTCGTAGGGCCCTTTCCTATTATTGAGAGAATTGGGCAAATGGCATATAGAGTGGAATTGCCCGAGAAGCTGGCCGGGGTGCATAACGTCTTTCATATCTTGCATCTCCGGAAGTGTTTGCACAGATCAGCCGAAGTGGTTGAACCAAGTATTCTTCAAGACGTGGAAGTGGAAAAAGAGGCAACCCTGAGGCGAGCTCCGATTCGTATCATGGGAACGGAGACAAAGAAGCTAAGGAGCAAAGAAGTTAAGCTTGTTAAAGTGCAATGGAGTGAAGCAGAGGAAGATGCAACTTGGGAAACTGAAGAGAAGATGCGTGGAATTTATCCATTCCTTTTTGAGGGTATATTCTCAATCTCTTTTCCTAATTAGCATATCTTTCTTTTGCTATCCATGTTTATCTAGCTTACCTCGTTAATCTTGTCATGAGAACCTTAGGTAGAAACCCTTTGGGTGAAACATGTAGTTGAAACATGTTATGACTTGATGTTTGCAAGTGGTTGCAAGTGTTTGCAAGTGGTTACTCGTGGATGCATAGTACACGTTAGGCACTAAGATCGGCTCACACACTTTCATATTGCATATGCATGAGTGTTTATGCTTATTCATGGATGACACTTGTTATGTTATCACTTGGATGATGCATATGGATGAATGTTATGTGCACTCATATAGACATTATAAATCATTGTTAGGAATTTGCATACATATGGATTCATTTCACTAACATACTTTGCATTAAGGTGGTTTACTGAATCAGTAACCACCTGATTTTTCGCATTAGATAAGTACATATACACACACCTTTGCATATGTTCATACAGCATTTAGAATCTATTAAGGACAATGATTTCTCGTGGATGATGTTTTGAGTAGATGGACGATGGTTGGTAGAATACATCCTTCCTAACTTGAAGATTTCGGGGACGAAATCCTTTAAGGAGGGGAGAATGTAACAACCCGTATTTTAAACAACGTGTTATAACATAAATCAAGGCAGAATTAAATGTTAAATTCTGAATCAGGGGAAACGGGCTATGCCATTGCGTTCGTCTCGGAAAAATACGCGAAATAGAGTCCGAATTTTCGAAAAACGGAGCTCGTATGACCAAGTTATGCCCCGTCAAAGTTTTCAGAAAATTTCAAGTTTAAAAACAGTTCAAAATTTGTATTCAGAATTCAAATTCAGCCAAAACAGACTGGGCGGGAAAATTCCCGCCCAGGCAGGTCGACTAGGGGGTCGAAACTAGTGTCGACCTCCCCCAACCAGGTCGACACCTGAGTCGACCTGGGGGTCGACCTCCCCGGTCGGCCAGGTCGGCCTCCCCGATCGGCCAGGTCGGCCTGGTGCACCATTTTGACTGTTTGGACCTATTTTGTTGGCTAGTGACGAGATTTGATGGCTCGGATTTGATTTAGGGTTAATCCTATGGCTAAAACTAATCCTAAACTCTATAAAAAGACCCTTATCCCTCTCATAAACTCACACAAATTAATCCTACAACAAAGTGCTGCCCAAATGTTCACTAATCATGGCCTCCACCTTCTTCATGAGAGCATTAGTGTTCTAAATCAAATCTAAGTTCAAGAAGCTATCTTTCTTAGTTTAAAAGAGCCATCTTTCTTCGTCATAGAAGCTATTTTACTTATTTCTTAAGGGTTGGAGTGGAGCATATTATTTTCTTTGCGGATTTGCTAGTGGCTTCGTCTTAATCTTTAATTATTATATTCTAGATCTCATAACCGCAAGTTGTAAGCCCTACTCTACTCTTAGATTTAAACTATGAATTTAATTATGACATGTTGCAAGTGAAATGAGGCCTTTGTGGTATGTTTGACTTGAAATGAATGCATCTAAGTTTGTTTGTGGACCTAAATGTTGCATATCATGAATCTTGTAACATTCATGTTAACTTTGGGGTATAAAGATATGACCTTTGTTTGTGGACTTTTCATAATGCAACATGTAACCATGACCTGTGTGACAACTTACTTATGATGCTAAACCCTATGCTAATCACCTCAGGTTCACTATCATCATGTTATGCCAACTATCACCATGTCATAACCCTAGTTTGCTAAGTATAATGTCATACATGTTTTGAGGCTAATGACCCTATATGCAAGTTATG
>JASFAX010006830.1:0-29701 GCA_030737875.1 Allium sativum
TACCTAAGTCAAAAACACTTTGAATGGTTTCTTACAAGATAATTTTAAGCGTCTCCTAATGAAATTGAAAAAATGAAGCTTTGAATCCATCTGAGCCTAGAGATGTTCTATTTTTAATATTAAAAATAGCGTCTTTTACCTCATCCATATCAAAGTTACTATGTTGATTTTGACCAAATTCAAAATTATCATTTTATAAGTGATGTTTGGAAAAAAATTCTTGATGGATTGAATATTGAATAATTTCCTAAAATGGTTGATGGATTTTCTACTGAGGTCCTAAAATTAAGAAATAATATAATGATGTCATTCATGTCAAATAAATTGCCAAATGTTATCACATTTTTCTTGCTTGACAATGTTGACATCTTAGCATAAAGGAACTCCGATATATCACCCACTTTGAGTTAATCAATTGCATTTTGCCTTCTACTGTAGATCTGCGGCTTGCTGCTTCATTTAGTTTACATTGTCAAATTATGAGCCGCTGTGCATTGTCTTTGCTATGATTGGTTTTCAAGTTTCTTTGCATTTGTACACATAAGTTTCTCAACCTATTTTCTTATATAATTTTTATTGAAATTCAATTTCGTAAGTTTTGCGTTGTTGCGTTTACCATCTAAAGTGTGTTGAATAGTAGAATGTGGCTCCAATTTTCATTTCTAGGGCATGATTCTACAAGCCATTGTAATTTAGAAGCAACAGCTAATGGGCACATGAATTTAAAAGCTTATCCTCTAATATGCGTGTTTCATTTTAAAGTACAGACATAATAGGGGTATGGTCACTGCTAAAACTTAGTAATTAAACCAGATGAATTTATCATAACATATGCAGCCATTGAACATTACAAAAGATTTTATTAATTTTGGTCATGAGGTATATTGATTCTTGTTTTTATTATTGCTTCTTAACAGCCTAACTTGATCATCTTTGACAGATCCATTCTTTTTCCTTTTTTAGCTCATTATGAATATTGGACATTCCTTCCTCCCACTTCATATTAGAACTGATTTTTGGTTTCAGCTCATGTTTTGATGCTTTATGGGCTAACAATAGATTTGGCTCAGTGAAAGCCAGAACTGCATAGCTATCATTATCCAAATCCGAACAGTATATTTTTGTAAAAAAACCAACACAAAATTCCGGTTTAGGCTTGTTGATTATCAATTTAAACAAATGATCACGCAAGTGGACTGAGTATGAAAAGAGAAAACAAGTCAAAGTATATAAGTGAAAGATCTCTCCATTATCAGATCATCTACAAGCTGCTTGAAAGATAAATCACATAAGAATGAATCACCAGATAAATTTAACACATTAATGAGATTTAATTATTAAGCAAACAGAATTTGGCTACAGAAACCCAGTTACCATTAAAATTTCAAACACTACATCATATGAACAGGTACTTAGGGCATCTCTAGTGGATTAAGGGCTGAATATTCAGGGAACTGAATATTCAGCCCTTAATTGGGTTGTAGGCGCCAGTGGTTCTGGCGCCTACTTTTTAGGCGCCAGAACCTAGCGCCTACTTTTTAGGCGCTAGGATCCTGGCGCCTAAAAAGTAGGCGCCAGGTTCTGGCGCCTAAAAAGTAGGCGCCAGAACCACTGGCGCCTATATAACCCCATTTCCACCATTGTTGTTCATTTCATTCCTTTCAAGCTTCGTTTTTAATTTGTTTTTAATAGGAAATTGAGTCGAAATGCCGCCGCAAAGCATTAAAGTTGGAAGGAGAGTTGCTCCGAGGCTGTCAGACGAGCAAATGGGTCAGGTGCACACACCTCCGGCCCATGCTGTAACAGCTGATGAGCTTCATGTCCTTCATGATCTTCTGGAGGGCTACGAGCACAGATCTGATACTGATTTGTCCACGATACAAGTTTAATTTAAACGTTTATGATTTCTACTATTACGCGAGCTATATCTTCGTATGAGTTCAGTAGGTGTTATTGAATTGAAAAACATTGCTTAATCCTAAATATATAGGACAAGTACGTTCATTGTAGAGGCAGTTGGCCGAAATGCATCACACTTTATGACGGCCTTCCCACTCCTATTAAGGATAGGCTGCAGCTTAGTCCATTTGGTCAGTTTCTATCTATTAGACTTATTAAGTCATTCGACAGACCCTTGGTACATGCACTGTGTGAGCGATGGTGGCCGACCACAGATACTTTCCATTTTTCTGACTTTGAGCTTGGTGTCACTCCTGTCGATTTGTATTGCTGACTGGTATAGAGATTGGTCATCTTGATCGCAGACCGGTTCCCTTTGATGAGTTATATGAGTCATCCAACGTGTTTTCCGTGTTCTTACCTCATTTTGATGCTACCAAAGTTAGTAGTGGTGCGGTTTTGTTGACTTACCTACAGCAGTACATCACTTGTTATTCGAAGCGATCGAAGATTATAGTTGGGGTGACTAGGGCATTTTTACTGTACTTGTTTGGTTCGACATTTTTTTCGAACCACAAATGTACCGTTCGCTTGGGTTATTTAGCTGGGATTACTATGTTGGATCGGCTTGATACGATAGATTGGGGCACAGCTATACTAGGTGCACTGTACACCGCTTTAGACTCATTTGTGTTGGGTGACGTCAGAGAGATGCAGGCCTTTTGGTACATCTTGCCCATTTGGGTTTACGAGTTCACGGCTAACATGCATCCACGCATGGTAGAGATGGCTGCTCAGGTAGGTGAGCAGTTCTTTCCGCGGATGAGACGGTGGGAGCGCATTCATTACGTACCTCATGCTCCACCGGGTGTATGTCACGATTTGATGGAGTCTAGAGCACAGCTTGACATGCGGAGTCGGGGCAATCTCATTCGCACTCCTTGGGCTTCACATTTGGATCATTTGACAGAGGCTGGTGTTATGGTCGACGGCCACCCGATGCGGATTGCGTATACACTCTCTACTCGTAGGGTGGCTTTACACACAGCGACATATATCATTATTTGGTATTTTGGTGAGAGGTGTGCATACCAGATCAGCCACGATTCACGTATACCGGGAGATACCCTATCTTGCGAGGACATGTTTGGTAGAAGTAGATTGATTGGGGTGCATTACATACAGGGCTTACGGGAGGCTGGTTGGGTTGACATTGGCCTATTCTTCATTGTTGGACATTACGATTCTTATTGGGCTAGAGTCGCTCCACGTAGACTTAGATGTCCTGATTATGCCCAGGGGGTTAACTCCGATCATTTGGGACCTCATTTGGTATCCGGTAGAGTTCAGGTACCCCAAGTTTCATTTGAACCTATTCCGTCCCAGTTTTCACAGCCTCCCATGTAGATAGAGCCGGATTGTAGTTTCAGATCGTATGATATTACGGGTACCATTATTGAGCAGTCCGTAGTGTTTCCAGACAACCTTCCTGGCGTACCCTCCGCCGGCTTGTACCCTCCATATCAGGTTTCTTTAATACATTTGTCTATTTATGTACAGTTCTTTTTTATGGTGCTTTACGTAACGCACATCACATGTCTTTGTTGTACGCACATTGGTTGGACCAGTCAAGATCCACCCTTGCCGGTTATCGTGATATGACTCTTGCACATACGCACACCATGCATGATATGTACCTTAGTCATACACGGATGTTGGAGTCTCAGATTGATCAATTATCAGCCAGACTTGGTGTGTATGAGCCATTTTCAGATGTTGGGACCAGTCGATCTAGGACTAGAGACGTTGGTGATGTCATTGGTCTCGATGACTTCACCAGCCATGCTGCCGATGAGTATGACGCTACTGCTCAGGACCACGATGTTGATGATGTTGATGACGATGATGTTGATGAGTCTGATGAGGATGACGACATGGCTGGGGATGTTGACGATCAGGACGGAGATGATGATGGGAGCGATGATAATGGAGGCATTCCTGTGTAGTGCTATTGATGTATTATTAGCGGACTGTTGTATTTTGTCTTTTCTGCACTTTTGTGGTTTATTTGTATTATTAAGGGGTCTGTTGTATTATGACTTCATACTAGCGTACTGTTGTATTCCTATGTAGTGGTACTGATGTATTATTAACGTTCTGTTGTAATTTGTCTTCTCTGCACTATGGTATTCCATTTGTGGTTTATATGTATTTGTGGTTTATATGTATTTGTGGTTTATATGTATTATTAATGTACTGTTGTATTCCTACGTAGTGGTACTGATGTAATTTCAACGTACCGATGTATTATTACGATTGTTGTTGTTGTAGTTCAGTATGATTGTTGTAGTTCAGTACGATTGTTGTTGTGGTTTGTATAATTATTGTTGTTGTGCGTATGGTTTTTGTTCTTGTGCTTGTTCTTGTAGTTTCTTTAATTATAGTTTGTACGGTTTTTATTCTCTGGCTTTGCTTCATTAAAGGTCGACAAGTCCCCTAGTTTCTGGCTTTGCTTTATTAAAGCAGTGGTCAAGTCATCTTTAATCAGTACGAGTTGTCAAGTCATGTTGTTTCTATCAATTGGACAACCTATAACACATTACCCTAGTGGTGCAATCAACCCAACGTACAACATACAACTACGATAAAGAATACAAGATACGGGGTACAAGAAACTTACAACGTACAACATAGTACATCATTACAGCCAAATATAAGATACAAGATAAATTCTGCATTTGACCCAACGTACAGTCCAGCGTACTAGTAGTCTTAGTTTCGCGAAGAACTGCCCCACCCATACAACATTTCTGCTTTTGTTGCAACGTTCAATCTTTCCAACCGACAGACCTCTGCTTGCATCTCCAGTGCATACTGGACACCCCTCGCAGTCAAAGGTGGATCGTACCACGTGAAAAAGTTACAACGTTGCAACCCTTGTCGTTTTTGTGCAGCAATGTAGGCCTTGCACCCATAAAATCGTCGACCAGTGTTGGTTTGACTCTTATAAACAACCACGTTGCATTCCACTCCACAATAGCAAAGAACAGTCCGACCCGTAATGCTAGAGCTCGACATATCGGGGTTTTGGCGAGCAATTACTTCCATCAACCGAGCATAATGGGTTTTCAACATTGGTCCAATTCTTGGGACAGCAACGTTTGGTTGCGTGGCACTAAAAAGTTCATTCTCAACTTCTCCAGGCTCGACTTGGACATCCGCTTGTGTTTCTGGCACAATCTCTACATCTTCGATTTGTTGCTTATTCCTTTCATACGCATCGTATAGTTGTACCATCGTTTCATCATCGTATTCCCAACTAGACATTGTATTTAGAGCAAATGTGGAAAGCAAAAAATTATTGGAGGAAATAATGAAGACAGGAAGAAGATGCAGGGTCCTATTTAATATAGCAAGTCCACTTCCAAATATATTAAAGCATTAATCGGGGACGACTAGTCAAATCACTTGTATTTCTCTGTGGCACAGTTTGTAAGATTGATGGACAGGTAGCAGAGATTCCCTGTCCCATTTGTACTATGATGTCAACTTTATTACGAAGCTATACCTAGAAATGATTCGTTGTTTCGATTCTACATATGGATGGTGACCAAACCATGTTGACTGATATACAACAAAGATATAATTAACATTAAAGATACAATTAACATTAAACATACAGCCACAACAGATCCTAAAGGTACATGCCTTACAAATACAAGATGCCAAATAAAACATCAAATAAGGAAACGTTCGAGACGTCTTATCTCTTGTTCAAGTTCATTTGCATAGGCTATCTCCCTTGGGCAAAGAGGCTCGTCTATCCATTCCATGAAATTGCATCCATTAGGATACAATGGACATTGTTATGAGTGTTTTGGGTAGAGTTTTATAGCTGTCTGTCACGAAATAATGTTTAATGATTACGTGGACGACCCACATTTTTTAACTCCTACATGTAAAATATTGTTCCCAAAGCCTGGTACAATCATTGAAATGACTCGATACAGAGACATATTTCGTACTAAATGTTGAAAGAAAACAGAAGAGCTCACATGTTAACTTAAAGACTTAACCACAACTGAGACACTGACTACACACTGGGACACTGATTACACACTGAGACACTGACTACACACTGAGGCAATGACTACACACTGGTACATAGTACACCAACACTGTTGAGAGATAGTACGATACAACTACTGTTGTTACATAGGATAGCATGAATAGTAGCACGACCACATCTACCAATCAAAACCGAAGCGCATTAGCCAGCTATAATGAAGTTCATACGCTTCATGGCCTACGAATTCTGTTCCATGTTCGAAAAGATAACGTGAATCAAATGTGGCACGATTAGCTTTAAAAATATCTTCCTCTTCTACCACCTCGATTATCTGGCTGTATCGGGCACAATCATCCCAGAACGTGCTATGTTTACTGTGGATCTCTTCTTTAGACCTCCACGACGGACATTTTGGGTTGTCATTGTAGTTTTTTTGGACCAATTGCCAGTACATTTCATGGGTCACTCCGCCACCTCCTTGTAGGATTTTGTCATGCATTTCTTGAAACTCAATATATGCTTCGACGAGTATTAGTAACTCAGAGGGAGACCAACTTCTGGTGGACATGAATAAAGGAGAGTAACAGGGAAATAGAAAATGGTCACTATGTGAAAGTAAGGAACCAAGGCACCATTTATTTGTAGCCCAAAGATTTGACAAAAGCTTGGTGCCTTATGATACGAGTCACATGCTCTCATAACATACCATTAACATGGGTCTGGCCAATGATTAGACAGGTCCCTGAATACAAAACAGGAACGTTGCTATACTTGATTTGACCCATTACCGAGGAGATCAAAAGTGAGGAAACCGTGCACGATTTATCAAACATGGCTATAGTGCCTGCTTTAGCCAACATGGCTACAGTGTCTGCTTTATCAAAAATGGCTACAGTGCCTACTTTAGCCAACATGGCTACAGTGTCTGCTTTATCAAACATGGCTATAGTGCCCGCTTTAGCCAACATGGCTATAGTGCCCTCTTTAGCCAACATGGCTACAGTGTCTGCTTTATCAAACATGGCTACAGTGACTGCTTCAATTGACCTAACATTGATCACGGTGCCTTAACTTTTCCCAACCATATAAGGACGTACATATCATACTACAACTCCATAATTTAAAAATAAACAACAACTTAGCAATTAAAATGTCTGGCCATCTGCTCAAAGAAATTATGTTGTGCGATAGTGATTCTGAGGATGAAGCCATCGCAAAAGCTCACCAACAAGAAGAAGAGGAACTTATGGAGATCTATCGTGAAACTTATGGTACATCTAGTGGCCAACACAGTGGTTCAACAATGGGACAAAGATACTTCCACCGGGATCATGCAGCATTTCATAAAACACTGATGAACGATTATTTCATTTCTAATCCGACTTATGGTCCTACGATTTTTTGCAGGCGCTTTAGAATGAGTCAGCCATTATTCTTAAGAATCCTTAAAAGTATTCAGGCGACTAATAAGTACTTTGTTTACAAGCAGGATGCTGCCAAAAAACAAGGTCTGACTGGACATCAGAAGATGACCGCCGCTTTGAGAATGTTGGCATATGGCTAACCAGCCGACGCTCTGGAAGACGCTTATCGTATTACAGAGAGTACTGCTCTGGAAAACCTGGATGAGTTTTGCCAATCAGTGGTTGACATATACGGAGATGAATATCTTCGTTCTCCAAATGAGGCTGACGTAGCTAGGTTGCGTGAAATGCATGAAAGTAGAGGGTGGCCTGGGATGTTAGGGAGTCTAGATTGCATGCACTGGGAGTGGAAGAACTGTCCCAAAGCTCATCATGGAGCGTACAACGGTAAAGAAAAAAAGCCAACCATCATCTTAGAAGCAGTCGCGTCTCATGATCTTTGGATATGGCATGCTTTTTTTGGTATGCCTGGTTCCCTTAACGACTTAAATGTTGTAGAACGATCACATTTGTTCAGTGATTTGGCGCAAGGTAAATCCGTCCCTGTATCATTTACGGTTGGACTTAACACATACGATCACGGGTACTATTTGGGGGATGGAATTTATCCGAAATGGAGCACCATTGTAAAGACCTTTACGAACCCGCTTACCCCAAAACAGAAGAGATTCGCGTCTATGCAGGAGGGCCAGCGAAAAGATGTAGAGAGAGCATTCGAAGTTCTTCAATCACGATTCGCAATGGTTAGTAGTCCATGTAGGATATGGAAAAGGTCGAAAATGGCAAAAATTATGTTCTGCTGCATTATTCTTCATAACATGATAATCGAAGATGAACGCGACATCGTGCAACCAGATTACGAGTATGAAGGATCCAAGCCACTCCCACAAATTTACCGACCTTCCATTGATGAAATTGAAGGTCAATTCGATATGTTTCATGTGGATCAACATGAACTATATCGGAATTCGGCACTGCATAATCAGCTTCAACAAGATCTTATGGATCACATTTGGAGCGCTTACGGCAACTAGTAGATTATATATTAGAGGCTATGTTTTATTACGCTTGTTTCAATTTGTATTTCAACATTTTTGTTCTATTATGTGTGTTTGCATTGAAGTGTATTAGCTTTGTTGTACGTAATTCGTTGAATTATTTTTAATTATTCGATACATACACACACACACTGCGTTAAAGAAAACAAGTTACCATTGGTTAATTCAAACTAGAAAACAATACATAGATGAAACCAATTAAGGCAGTACAACACTAATACTAAAACTACATACGCCTAGATCCAGCATGACTATCAACAATACGTTGTTTATAATCCATCCAGTACTGTGTCGTTAGTGGGTCCATTCCGGTGACATCCATTTGCATTACTAAAGTCTCTTCCCGATGCTGCTCAATCTCAAACCTACCACGTTCAATCTTAGCTAACTGTTTTAAAACCTCAAGTTTTTCAGCACTATGTTTTTGACGTTCTTCATTTTCTATGGCATGTTTCTCCTGCATCTGCTCCCACCGAGAATCAAATTGGGTTTGAACAGCATTTTTCTTCTTCGCAGCATGCTGGCCCATAGGTCTTGCATCTTCATCAAATTCAGGAGTTGCATCTTCACCGGTATTAGAATCTCCCTGCGAAGATTCTCCTGGACTTGACGTATAGGAATTACGTCATGCTTTTTTCTTTGCTTTTGCCTTCGTCTGAACATCTCTTAAGCTCTTCGCGTTGCTAGAACTCCATTTCGGATGACTAACGAGCAATTCATAGCAATTACCGAACTGGTAGTAATGGGGTTTCTTCGCACCATATTCTCTAGGAAATAATTTCAAGAATTGGTCGTTCGCCATCCGTTTCTGCAAACAATAAAATAATGAATAATGGTATTATTTCGTGGTAGGTAAAATAAATTATCGACAAGCAAATAAGAGAGTTAAAAATTATTACCAATTCAGCTTCTCCACCCATTCAGCTAGGGTTTGCAGTTCTAATTTTGTGATCTTGAGACTCAAAGAATTGGGTTTGTCGATTAATCTTCCCAAATCGATCGGAAAGTGCAGACACGGATCTAGTCCTTTCTACGTGCTTTTTGTTGTAAGCAGACATAACTTTTGACCAGAACGCTTCCCCACTTTGATCATTTCCCTTGACCGAATCGTTTGAAAAGTGGCAGTACATTAAACAGAGATCTTTATCTTCGTAGTTGGTCCACGGCGCAGAAGAATGAAATGATTGTGTTGGAGCTGAAGGAGGGGTAAGATCTTCGGTTGGTTGAGAATTGAAATCCCAACTACTCGTATTCATCGCTTCGTTATTGAATTGGAACGGATATGACATTGTTTACTGGTAGATAAAGAGTACAGTGGATTTGAATGAAGAAGTTTTTGTGTTTTACAATGAGCCACTCATACCAATATATATAGAAAAATCAAAAATATGACCGTTTATGGCCGTTGAAACTTCTATACGACCGTTTATAGCTGTTGTTGGTTCAAATATTTGACCGTTTATAGCCGTTTGAAGAGAGAAAAAGGTAGAGGAGGGGTTAAAGGGAGAGCACGTGGAAGGAGGAGGGGGCTCTATCCTGGCGCCTACTTATTAGGCGCCAGGTTCTGGCGCCTACTTATTAGGCGCCAGAACCTGGCGCCTAATAAGTAGGCGCCAAAACCTAGCGCCTGATAAGTAGGCGCCAGGATGGCCTTCAGGATCCTGAATTGGATCCTGAGGATCAGGATGAATATTCAACTGTAACCCTTCCACTGAAGAGAAAAGTCTGAATATTCAGCCCTTAATTCATACGACTGGAGATGCCCTTAGCATCTAGCATTGAAATAAATTAAGTAGCTTTTTTGGGTGTTTTAGCAACAGTCTTTTTAGGTGATTTTAGGGTCTCAGATTCCTTTGCAGCAGTCGTCTTAGGCACCATGACAGGGTTGATGTTTGGCAATACTCTGCCATGCGCAATAGTCACTCCACCTAATAGTTTTCCCAACTCTTCATTGTTTCTTATTGCAAGAAGAACATGCCTTGGAATGATCGGTTCTTCTTGTTATCTTTGGCTGCATTTCCAGCAAGCTCTAGGATCTCTGCTGCTAAATATTCAAGAACGACAGCAAGGTAAACGGGAGCTCCGGTACCAACATGTTGAGCGTACCAGCCCTTCTTCAAGTATCGGCCAATACGGCCGACGGGGAATTGAAGACCAGCTTTGATCGATCTAGTGACGGACTTCTTCCTGGGTCCACTTGGTCCCTTTCTACCTGCAGCTCCCTTCTTCATTTTTCCGCCTGCCTCCATTGCTTT
Organism: Allium sativum; assembly: GCA_030737875.1. Lineage (NCBI taxonomy): Eukaryota > Viridiplantae > Streptophyta > Magnoliopsida > Asparagales > Amaryllidaceae > Allium > Allium sativum. Next base: position 10,706 of record JASFAX010006830.1, read on the forward strand.
GAGCTTGGCGTCTGAATTGAACCTAGGGTTTCTTTGATTGATTTGGGGAGAAAGAAGATTGCGATGTTGAGAAAAGAGGATGAGGGGGGATTTAATAGTCCTGGGATGATGCAGATAGCTAGTACTGCTCGTTGGATTTCATTTTAAACGGACGGTGTTGATTGCAGTTCTTAGTAATCCGATTGGTCTCTTTCGGTCCAATAGCGTGCTAGATTTTTTCTATGGAGAACTGTGTTAATTTGCTAAGCGCGTATAAAGCTGGCATTTTGGGATTCGTGGTGCGTTTGCTACAGACGTGAGTGGAGTCCGAGTTTGTTTGACACCACTTTTAGTGGTGTCACCAGATACTCGGCTACTATTGGTGGAATTCGGGGGGCCTATGTGAGTTCCCCTTATTTCCACCAATAGTGGATAATGTCACGTTGACACCACTAAAATTGGTGTCAACAAACTACTACTGAGGTGAGTGGGCCTGGTGTAGCTAAGCAAACGAGGTTACTGGACAGTTACGCGTTTGCTGTTGCGAACAAAACATGTTGAATGAACCATCTAAATGAAATATTTAATATTTAGTTTTTAGTTTAATTAATTTATAGGTAACTAGTACAACCGCGTTACGGTGGAAAAACCGACTTTATAATACTATGTAGCTGATAAAAAAATATTTTGTTATAGTTTTTTAATTATTTGAAACGGTATACGAATGATAATATATGGAAAAAAGTACATATATTATTAGAAAGCAAAAATAATTATTTTAATCAATCATCCGATCATAGAGATTAAATATACAAATAAATAATGATGAAAATTTAAACCAAAAAAATTGATTCGAGAGGCTAATTCTTTATTGAAAAGTCTTTAATTTTTGAACTATATCTGAAAATTACTATATACACTCCCAACACCACAAAATATTTACTTTGTTCCAGAATATAAAATAAAACACTCAATTATATACAATACTTTCGAAATAAACAATAGAAAAATTCTCATATTTATCCTTCTTGCAATGTGATGCATGTTCATATCTTTATTTTTCTCTTTTAGTTTTCTTTCTTTTTGCAGCGTAAGCTCATCCCCGGTCTAGGAAAAGAAAATGATGTGAGTTATAGGAAATCTAAATACATGAAAATATAATAAGAGTTGGACAGAGTATCTTTAATAAAAACTCCATAAGCATACGAAATTAAGTAGGCTCGGGTTTCAAAATCTCAAATCTTAAAAAAAGATATATTCTAACATTTAGTAAAACAAAATGTGAGAAATGTACCTGTATGAACATGATTAAAGCATATGTCAACAAAAGTCAATTTACACTACTATTCATCCATGTCGGCAATGTTGCCTGCACTTATATGTAGAACTTACAGATGAATGCTTCCAATAATGATGCTAGCGTCATTCATTTTTTAAATGTTGTAACTTTCAAAAAAAATTAGAGTAAACATAAAAAGATAAAAATAATGCAAGAAATTACCTTTTTAAAGCCATATTCTTCATATTTTCATGTCTTTCTAAACCAATTCATTTCTCAATCTCGATCTAACACTTCTCTGAAATAGCTAGCCTCCCAAAAGCTATGTAGAGAGCATTTTTTCATCTATGTTTCAACTTCGATTTGGATCGAGTAGCTAGCTTGCAAATCTTTCTAAACCAGTCCATTTCTAGCTTCCAAATCTTCCTAAACCCATTTCTCTAAAATAGCTAGCTTCCTAAAAGCTAATCGGAAATCGTCTTTTTAAAGAAACGTTGTGTGATCCCTCCAATAGAGATATGAGATTGAACAGAATAACCATAAAAAGGCTATCTTTGTATTTACAATTTGGATTCAAACGATGAATGGAATAAGCACCAGGTTTCTTGGATTTGTGGAGAAAGAAGCGAATTTGATGGTGAATCGAGGTTCGAAATTGTATATCCAAAGGCATGGGAGATCTGAAAGGCATGGCAGCATTTGACATAGAAAATGAGGGTATTGTCCGGCTTCGAACGGACGAAAATTTTGTTAGGCGCAATAGAATTAAGAAAAAACGACAAAGTCGGTTTAATTAATTGTTTTACTGGAAAACAATAAAATCGAATTTTTTTCTGTTTAGCACTGCAATTATTCGATTATTGCGTACAAGCAAACAAAATAAAGCAAATAACTACGATCACAAAACATGCTCAAATGAAAACTCATATATCAAAATGTATCATCACCACCCACTGTCTCTGCTACAGCTGAGCATTATTTGATTAAACTAACTAAACCAGTTTATTTTTGTCGGTTTTGTTCGGTTCTGAAATCATATAGTTTATAATCGATTCAAAGTAAATATTTAGTTCGGTATTCAAATTATTTTAATCATTATGTATGCGTTTAAATTATTTTTGGAAAGCATTATAATCATAAATAATAACACTTTAATCATGTATTATTACTTCAAAATATAGTGAACATTCCAAACATAAAGGGCAAAATACTTTTAGTTCGGTTAAATCAAACAACCAACCGAACAAACCAGACTTAATTTTGTTGATTTTCTTTTATTTTTATTTTTATTTTTATGTTTTAGTTTAACAAATCACTTTGTCAGATAAACCACATCAACCAAGCGCTCCTCATTAGTATACATCTCATCTAAATTAATGGACTTGGCACGAAAAAACTCTATAATCTCTCACCTTTTAAAATGAAAGGTAGAACACGAAAAATAAAAAGACAACACTGTATGATGTTGGTAAACCGATCATTCTGAACAAACAACCATCCAGGCACATGCTACTCAAGTTGTCATGCTCGATCTGTTTGGTATACAAATGGGTGCAGTGGCTCCGGTCGTGTAACACCCTGAAACTTTAACAACATTAAAGTGGATAAATTAAAGAATAATTAATTTAATATTAAGAATCAAGGGAAACGAACTACGTTATTGCGTCCACCTCAAAATTCTGGTCAAGATAGACAACTGGTTTGCGTAAAACGGAAAACGTATGAAGAAGTTATGGACGGTAGAAGTTTGGCGAAAAGGGCAGGAATTCCCGTCGCACTTGACAAGTGCGCCAATGTATTTTTGCACTGGCACACCTAAAGTGTATCCATGTATGTTTTTGGGCACCCGGACCCAAGTGGGTGTCGACCCGTGGCCTGATTCACCCTAGGGCTGAGGTGGCATTCGAATTCTGGAGGCTGGCAGCTATAAATATACTCAATTCTCTTGTTTTCTCACACTAAAAACAATGGATGCCAGATGCCATCATTGCCTGAACTAAATCTAATCCTATCTTCTTCTACAAATCAAGTTTAAAAGATTCAAGCGTTTCAACTATAAATCTGAGATTTAACACCAACAAATTCTCTTTTACCTTCTAAAATCCAACCACTGTGAGTTAGTTACTTTTAGATTTAAATATTTAAAAGTAAACATGATATAACAATAGTTTGGATTTGTTCATGTGTCTATGTTATATTGGATCCATTATAAATTGCGAACATATGCCATTCTAAATTGATTATAACTTGGATACAAATCTCTATCTTGTCGGATTTATTGTAACTTTTGTGGCATTCTATGATGTGGATCTTGATTTTATTTGTGTTATATCTATTTCTAACTATTGGATCTAAATCTCTATCTTGTCGGATCTATTGTAACTTTTGTGGCATTCTATGATGTGGATCTTGACCTTATTTGTGTTAGATCTATTTCTAACTATTGGATCTAAATCTCTATCTTGTCGAATTTATTGTAATTTCTATGACATGTTATGATGTGGATCTTGACCTTATTCATGTTAGATCTATTTTTAACCATTGGATCTGAATTATGTGGACATCTAAATTATTAATCAGATCTATTTTATCACCTTATTCCTATCATATTAGATCTAAACCAGCTGGACATCTGAATCGTTAATTTAGATCTTATTATGCTTATTATGACATCATATTTATGTTAGTATTAGTTAACTGCCACAAGTTCATCATATTTATGCTTATATGTCCACCTTATCACCATGTTAATTTATGTTTATGCCAAAACAATCACCTTTGTCATATTCCCATCACTTTTCCCTTTTTATTATTTATGACTAGGCTACTTTCTATCCTAGATGCCGCCAAATATACGCGAATGCGTTAGTTAGGGAACGGGGAAAAAAAGGTTAGAATTGGCATAATTTAAACAATGTTTATATGAGTTGGACATATAATTCAAAAAGGGGAAATAGGGGCATATTCACCTATAAAGACATAGGTAAGAATTGGATAAGAATGAAATGTCTAATAATTACAATTAGAAACATCAATTGCACTTATGACACGTGGTTAGGTTGTGTTAGTTGTGGAAGTCTGCCCGGACCTGACCGACATATCCAGCAGCCACTAATGTTTAACCTAATATGAGAGGTCTAAGTGAGAAAATACGAATTGGGCTAAGACACGAGATTAGGCCCAACTTGTGGAATAAGTCTGCCCGGACCTGACCGGCATATCCAGCATCCATAAGTTGTAGGCCTAATATAGGAGGTCTAGTCCATTATAACCATAAATGGACATGGTAATGAATTTGAGTAAACAAGAGATGATATAACCTAATATGATTAATTACTTAATGAAAATGTTGTATATAATAGGTAGGCTTGTCCTAGGGACAAGTGGAAATTATAACATAAGTTATAATAAAAGGAAAGAAAGCTTATTAGTAAATCTTAGTTAAGAAAACTAAGTTAATAAGTAAAGAACGTCAAGTTGTAGTGATATGTTAAACAGGAAACTGGTGAACTGAGAAGAAGTATACTTAATTAAAAATTAAGTAAAACATGTTATTGTAACTATGGAAACAGACAATACAAAAGGGATTGTAAGATTACTTCTGTTAATTACAATCCAAGAGCGAAAGATTTTTAGATTACTTCTGTTAATTACAATCTAAAGAATAACATGTAATGGGGCTTATTAATGAACTTAAATGGATTAAGTTATATTTATATGAAATCTATAAGCAAGTGAATCTTTGGCAAGTAAAAAGCAATCAATGTGAATGGGGATAACCTGTTAGTCTGTAATACTTAACCTAGTTGAATCCATAGGGATTGTGTGAACATAAACATGAATAAGGGTTAAGTAAACTTGGTTGAATCAGTGGTAGGGTTAAGTAAATCTTGGGTAGGTAGGTAATATTAGTATATATAGACCCACAAACTTAACCGTTGAATAAACATGCTTGGATTAGCGGGAGGGTTAAGTAAATCTTGGGTAGATGGGTAATATTAGTATATATAGGCCCACAAACTTAACCGTTAAATAAACATGCTTGGATCAGTGGGAGGGTTAAGTAAATCTTAGGTAGGTGGGTAATATTAGTATATATATATATATAGTCCCACAAACTTAATCCGATAAGGTTATGTAATAAAGACACCTAGTGGTATACATAACCGGTGGAAATAATAAAGTTATGTAATTAAAGACACCTTTTAGGGTAAGCATAACTTGAAGAAATGATAGGGTTATGTAATTAAAGACACCTAGTGGTATACATAGCCAAAGAAAACCTAGTGGGGGTACAAGACAAAGGGGAGAACTTGTATCATATTGTGTGGGACCCATTTCATCCAGTAACCCGGAGTAGGTATCAAAACATATAACTAGATCAGAGAAGGGGCACGCTTACTGGACTAATTGTAAGAGATCCAAAGATGGAGAACGGTGTGGGCGGCGCGGCGCAAACCAACCGGGCCATGTGCATGCATGAACCAGGTAGAGGGGGATAAGACGACCGCGACACCTGTAGATATGGTTGTGCGCATTATTAACGAGGGGTTGCCACTTTAGGAAGTGATACCTCCTACTGTGGGGTCGGCATAGGGTATCTACGCGGATAGGGAGCCGATCGGTTAGGGTAGTTAGGGTACATTAGACTCTGGTAAGTCTAGGAGTCCATTATTGGGGCTTCCTGTGGATTATATGGGGTTAAAACCCCTCACCAGAAGTACGCCTAAGTCTACCATCTTGTACGTGTTGGGGATCATCTCATTCTAGTTATACTACTATTGTGCAGAGGAATCTTTAGAGAAGCGTATCACTTTATCATGTTTACCTTGTCATACCTGTCTCTTATAGTGTTATCTTTCTTATCCATCTTATATGCATGTCATGCTACTTTTATTTATTTACTTACTAAAAGTAACTAGACTCGCCGGACTTTATGTCTGACCCTTTTTGTTTCCTTTTCTTTCTTCCGTTCCTCCCCCCCCCCCCAAGTTCACAGGGTGGGAATTCTAAGGCTTAGTCAGGACTCGGTTATCTTCTTGCTTGGAGCTAGTTTTGAAGTATTGTTTAAGTTCTTATCTCTACTATGGCTTTGTCTCTTTTTGGGGAATTATGCTTTTCTTGTACTATGATGGAACAAGACAGAAAGTTTTATGTTATTAATGGCTTTTATGCAGTTTTAGACTTATGGTATTTTGGACTATGATGTTATGATTTTATATTTGAAATAAAAATTTAAATTCCACTGTTGCATTTATATCTATCTTGTAATATTTCTATTTCTGTTTACCTATAACGCTTCATAAAACTTAATGCATTCCCTTTGTGAGTGACATTAACGGACGTGGGGTGTCACACTTGGTACCAGAGCTGAAGGTTACTAGATTGGATAAAGTTTTTGAAAATTATTTTCAAAAAGATTTTAAAAGAAAGCATTTTCAAAAAGAAAAGCCTGTTTTGAAAAATATATTCCCCAAAGCCATATGTAATATCTCTCGATTCTCTGCTTGATTCCTTTTTCCTTTTTGTATGGGGAATTGATTCTTCCTAAAAGGTGTCCCCATTCCAGTATGATGCCGTAGGCATGTTTAAACTGCGACACATGTCGAAGGGCAATGGGGTGCCTAACCTCCATTTGTAGCTGCAGTAGTATCACCTGCGGCTAATTTTCTCGAGCTTCATAAGGATTTCCATGCGATGGTGGAAGCTTTCGAGAGACTAGTTAGCTTGTTACAAAAATATGTAAAAAGGAGAATAAGGGAGATAGGGCTAAGGAGCACAGCCCAAGGATGAGAAAAATGATGGCCCGGGAAGGGAACATAGATAATGTTCAAATAAAGGTGAAAAGGAAAAAGTTAAGGTTGAGGAAACACAAAATAAAAAGGTATAGCCAAAGAAAGGACGACAACAACAGAAGAAGGGCGGAAAGAATGAGAAGGCTAAGGGTAAGAGGAAGTGCCATAGTTGCGGGCGAGAGGGTCACTTGGCCCAGGACTGCAGGAAAAGGAAGAATGCTTGCTTCATTTGTGAAGAGGTTGGTCACTATTCTAGGGAGTGCCCAAGGCAGCAAGGGCAAGGTCAAAGGACATGAACCTCTGGAGGGAAAGCGAATGCTCTCGTGGCTAGTGCACCAGATAGAGGTAGGAAAGTTTCCATGGAAGGTTTGATTTCTCTTTCCAATCATCCTACAAGAACTCTTTTTTGATTCTAGCGCTTCGCATTCGTTTATATCTAGTTCTGTAGTTGAATCTCTGCACTTAAATACTAATATGGTAGTGGATCCCGTTGTTGTCTCAAGCCCCATAGGTGGTTCGGCTCATTAATCTATGATTTGTCGGGGTTTGAGAATATCTGTGCTAGGCGTCGAGGTTGAATGCGACGCGTATGTGCTCTGTTTTATGGGCTATGGTTTGATTCTAGATTGTGAGAGGAGGGTCGTTAAACTTTTGACTGCCATAGGAGGACCCTCGAGATTTCTTGTGACCCGTAAGGGTCTATCATGCTTAGTGTCCTAGAGTCTCTTGATGCATCTATCAATGATCTGCGATCGGTACTAGTAGTCCGTGAGTATCCTGATGTCTTTGATGCGGTTCGGGGTTTACCCCCCAAGGCCCGAGATCGATTTCTCCATATATTTGGTGGACAATGCAAAGCCATTTGCATTGCCCATGCGCCATATGGCTCCAAGAGAAAGAAGGGAGCTCAGCAAACACGTAGGGGGGCTACTTGAGAAAAGGGTTTTCTTTGGGATGGGATGAAGAAAGATATAGCAGAGTTGTTTCTCAATGACTGATTTTCCAGTAAGTCGAAGCTGAGCAAAGGGAGCCCGATGGTTTACTTCATCCTTTAGAGGTCCCGCAGTGGAAGTAGGGGAGCGTCTCCATGGATTTCATCAGTGGTTTTCCTAGATCAAGGAGGGGCAACACCATCGTTTGGGTGATAGTAGACATGCTTACTAAGAGCGCTCATTTCATACCAGTTAAGAGTAAGAGGACGGCAGCATGGTTGGCAGCAGTTTACGTTCGTGCGATAGTCCGTCTTCATGTAGTACCTTCCAATATCATAAGAAATTGTGATCCCATTATCACTAGTGAATTTTGGAGGAAGTTGCAAGAAGCATTAGGTACACGGTTATGTTTGAGCACCGCTTATCATCCTCAGATCGATGGACAGACGGAGAGGGTAAACAGAGTTCTAGAGGATCTTTTGAGGTTGTGTATACTAGACTTCGGAGGGACTTGGGAAGAACACCTTCCTTTAGCAGAGTTTGCCCACAACAACAGTCATCAAGCATGCGTTGGCATGGAACCCTTCGAAGCATTATATGGAAGACCCTGTAGATCACCGACTGGTTGGTGGGGATCTATTAGGGATGGCAATTAGAACCGAGAACCGAAAACCTGAACCGAACCGACCCGAAAAGGCCCGAACCGAACCCAGTGGGTCTCGGGTCGGGTCTAGGTGATGAAAAATACCATCAAGACCCGATCAAACCCGACCCGCATAGACCCGACCCAAAATACCCGACCAAAAAGTATTGAAATATATGTATTTTTAGTGTTATTATTCAACCGACCCGAACCGACTCGAGCTTCGACCCGAACCGAAGCTCAGGTCGGGTCGGGTCCAGATTTTTGAAATGTATAGTTTAGACTTGACAAAACCCGACCCGCCTAGAACCGAGACCCGACGGGTCGGGTCTGGGTCCATCAGTTCATGTCTAATTACCACCCCTAGGATCTACAGAATGACTTTTACTTGGATCGGAGGTTAAGAAGATACACAAATGAGGAGTCAAGTTGGTGAAGGTTCAGTGGGGAGACAACCAAGAAGATGCAACTTGGGAGACCGAAGATAAGATTTTTGTGCTTCGTACCCTTTTCTTTTCAAGGGAATTTTCTTAACTTCTCTTCCAAAAGCTTTTATTCGCATTTGCTTCTATCATCTGAGTATATCCTATCGATCGAATCTTCGACCTTTATGTAGGAAATCCCATGATTGTAAACATGTTTTTGAGACATGTTATGTTGGTTGAATGCAAGTGTTTCTTAGTGGTTGCTCATGGATGCATATACACACATTAGGCACTAGATCGGCTCAATCACTCTCATACTGCATATGAATATGTGTCCATTTTTCTTCTTTTAATGTATGAAAGTGGATGTATCATCATATGGATGTTGCATTTGGATGGAAGATTGTGCACACATATAGAATTTACATGCTATAATTGGATTATTTGCATACATGTTGGATTCATGGCACTAACATACATTGCATTAAGGAGATCGACTGAATCAGTAGACCGCCTGATCTTTCGCATTAGTGTGGGGACATATACACACACCTTTGCATATGTTCATATAATCATTAGAAAATTTTAAGGACAATGGATGCCTGTGATTGGTGGATGAGTAGATGGATGATGGATGGTAGGATACATTCTTCTTAACTTGAAGATTTCAGGGACGAAATCCTTTGGGTAGGGGAGAATGTTATACCCCAAAATTTTAACAACATTAAAATGGATAAATTAAAGAATAATTAATTTATTATTAAGAATTAAGAGAAACGGACTACGTCATTGCGTCCTCTCGAAATTCTGGTTAAGATAGACACCTGGTTTGCGTAAAACGGATAACGTACGAAGAAGTTATGGACGGTAGAAGTTTGGCGAAAAGGGCAGGAATTCCCCGCGCACTTGACAAGTGCGCCAATGTATTTTTGCACTGGCGCAACTGTAAAGTGATACCATTTATATTTTTGGGCACCCGGACCCAAGTGGGGGTCGACCCGTGGCCCAATTCACCCTAGGGCTGAGGTGACATTCGAATTCTGGAGGCTAGCAGCTATAAATATACCTCAATTCTCTTGTTTTCTCATACTAAAAACAGTGGAGGTCAGATGTCGTCAGTGCCTGAATTGAATCTAATTCTATCTTCTTCTACAAATCAAGTTTAAAAGATTCAAGCGTTTCAACTATAGATCTGAGATTCAACACCAACAAATTCTTTTCTACCTTCTAAAATCCAAACACTATGAGTTAGTTACTTTTAGATTTAAATATTTAAAAGTAAATGTGATATGACTATAGTGTGGATTTGTTCATGTGCCTATGTTATATTGGATCCATTGTAAATTGCGAACATATGCCATTCTAAATTGATTATAACTTGAATCCAAATCTCTATTTTTCGGATCTATTGTAACTTCTATGGATTCTATGATGTGGATCTTGACCTTATTTGTGTTAGATCTATTTCTAACTATTGGATCTAAATCTCTATCTTGTCGGATCTATTGTAACTTTTGTGGCATTCTATGATGTGGATCTTGACCTTATTTGTGTTAGATCTATTCCTAACTATTGGATTTAAATCTCTGTCTTGTCTGATCTATTGTAATTTCTACGACATGCTATGATGTGGATCTTGACCTTATTTGTGTTAGATCTATTTTTAACTATTGGATCTGAATTATGTGGACATCTAAATTAATAATCATATCTAGTTTTTCACCTTATGCTTATCATATTAGATCTAAACCAGTTGGACATCTAAATTGTTAATTTAGATCTTATTATGCTTATTATGACATATAGTTATGTTAGAATTAGTTAACTGCCACAAGTCACTACAACAAAATAGATCTACTACAACGGGCAATGCCCGTTGTAATAGGTGTTTTACAACGGTCAGCCCGCCCGTTGTATTAGGCCATGTTGTAATATGTCCTCTTTTACAACGAGCAATGAACGTGGCTACATGAGGTTGTGATGACTTTTTACAATGGTCTTATGTTGTTGTTGTATGTTCCTTTAATAGAATAGTAGTCCGGTGTAATATTTTTTGCGGTATTGACCGTTGTAATAAAGTTTGTTACAACTATTTTTGCCTGTTGTTAAAAGTATACAAAAATATATAAAAAAACCATTGATGCAACATATATGCAAATTGTACTCACAATTGTTAAAAACCAACACAAACTATATATTCACAGCATTTGTGAAGTCGCACATTTAATTCTTTTTATACATATTGTCCCACATTTACAAAAATAACAAAAAACATACTCCTCGATAAATAATAATATCTATTGTTTGGCCACAAGGCTAAATCCTCATCTTTTGCTAGCTTTTGATGTTTTTCCAGCTTTTATCCGTTAAAGCCTACATAATTAACAGAGAAATTACAAAAATAGTCAAAACAAAACATTCTTATTTCTTCTGCTTGAGGGTAAGCTTCCTAATGCATATGTATGAGTTCATGAGACATTTGTGTTTTGTACCAGATAAAATCTATCTCCACACCACATGCGTCCCCTTTTCCTATTAAATCACAATCATACATTTGAACTTTTTTTAATGATGTATGAGTATTGGAGATAGAGAAATAGTGCTCTTTTTTTACCATGATTATATAAAATTATAAATAATTTTGTATACATAATGATAAATACTTCTTTAGTTGACCTGATATTGCCAGGACGTCACCTACTTCTTTAGTTGAATAACTTGATCCTATGAATTTCTTACTACTTTCTGCCTATAGAGAGAATACCTCATTGAAAGCGGTATCATGAAGGGTGTATAGACAAAATAAATTAATTGATGACATTAGCGGCCAATTCCAAATAAGATTTTCCTGGGAATGTAGAACTACTTCGGTTTCTTCATGCTTTTGCACATTTTTTTCCATCTGATGTTGCATTTTCCAGATGATTGTGCAACGTTTCTGGAAGCCAAATGCACGATACTAGAACTGCAGTAGCAAAGATTGATATACAGAGAGACGACGATAAGGAAACCTTCCAAATAAAGATTCTTCAAGAATATAATTGGAAACTTTTTGCCGGCCGTGCAAGAAAACCTACAATAGCTGGTCCAGCAATTAAACCAACACCCCATGATGCACTGACCAAAGATAAGGCAAATACTTGATACCGGGGTGGAACAACCTCTATTGCATATGCATTTATCGGACCAACTACACCATTTAAGCTCTAAGAAGGAATGAAAGCCAATGAACCCGGCATAAATGTCAATATCTTCCACCTTTTTTGCTACATGTATGTCTTGTATCAGGAAGTATAGGTAGGGAAACAATGATGTCATTGGTAGACAAGTAGAAAAACCAACAATCCAAACGTAGAAGAATTCTTTGTAAGGAAAACCCAAATTGGAGTATTTCTTCTGAACAATTTTGTAGCCTGGGAAATTCTCAAAATATATTCTTTTTGATAAAAAAATGGCACTTGTTTATCTTCCATTGTTTTGGATGCTTGTTAATCCATGGAATACTAGTAGCGGATTTTAGCATATCATAGTCAGTTACAGTAATCACAAATGACTTCTAGCACTTAGCTGCACTAAGTAAACACATATTCACCCTTATGGTAGATGAAAATGCCTCCATAATCAGAAATCATACAGTTGTTTCATAAGTAATTCCATGAACTTATGTTGGCTAAGTCACAGTGTTCAGCATTAATAAACATGTATGAAAAGAAAGGATTAGCAAGTAATATCTCTGTTTTTAACTAAAATTGCATGGAGATTTATACCAAAGATATATTTTTCTCTGAAAAAAGATGGCAAACAAAGGTAAATTGCAATTTTTCACTTCCATAAAACTAATTTTTAGATATAATTTACAGGAGTTTAATTGCACCACCATTAACACTAATATAATTATAGTATATGTCTAGTAGTTTTGAGGTAAGCAGTGTAATTGATTAGAGCAAAGACCCCATTTTGTCATTTATTCTGAATCAATTGGTTAAAACAAAGTACTTTAATTCCATCACCATTCACACGAAATGACTAACCACCCTAAATCTAATGGTATTAACTTAACTAGAAATCTGAAATATGAGTTATTGTATGAAAGCTTACTTTATACAATATGTTATATTGTTGTGCTCATTTTTTGCCTTTCCACGGTAGAACACGAGAGTCTACACCTAAGCCATTGCCAATAGAGAAAGACCGATCAAATTTTGTTTGGACAAACGTATGCATTAAATCATCAATAGATAAAACAACAAAATAATAGTCCACGACGAAAATTAGTCAACATAGTAGGGCATTAACAAGGCAAACCAGAATCATGACTGCTTAGTTGATCGATAAACTAGGACAAATTTTTTGTCAATACTCAAACTGGAGACATAGTACAACATAAAAAGAGCAATCATAACTAGACAACAATACCTGCAACACCAGTAAGCAACCGATCTATTCGTTTTAATTTATAAAATTTGCAATAGATGCTTACAATTACCAGGCTTCAACGAGTTTCTCTATCACATCAGCAGCATCTTGAACAGTGGCAATGCTTTGAGCACCATCTTCTTCAACGCTAATGCCAAGTGCTTCCTCCAGACCCATCACAGTCTCAACGTACGCATACATTTATTATGTTATAATGCCAATAATTATGTACAAAAAATATGGACATCTTAGAGAAGCATGCGAATGACCCCAAAATAATTATAACATCTTCAGTTTAATTATAGCCCAAATGAATTCAAAACAAAACAATATTTTGTGTCTGATTTTACTACATGATGAAAAAGGTGAAGGAATCATTATGGTGTCCAGGTACCAGCCTTTGACATTTTTAAGACTGCATTTTTATAACATTATTGTCAAAACATACAACCAACATCAGCACACTTAGACATTACTGAGCTTTTACATCATAACTTTTGATCTTTTACATCATTAGATTTTGAAATCACGTAATTTTAAGATTGCCAGATATTGTGAATTAGTGAATGGATCAAATGTACATGGTTAATGCTTACCTTTAGCACCATGTTAAACAATATGCCAGATTCTAGAATACAATAAGCACTGTTATTCAATATCCATCACTAGCGGCTATTGCAATTTGCATTTCAGCATGATTAACTAGCTTAATACAATGCAAGCTAGCTAACAAAAATGCTTAACAGACTATAAAAAAACAACGTAGCTTCTCATTACCTGTATATGACTCCAATATTTGTCGTCAGTAGCTGAGTTTTTTGTACCTGCGATGAAATAAACAAATGAAAAACTTAACTAAAATAAGATTATTTTTATTTTTTATTTTGAGAGAGAGAGAGAGATCCAACTATCTTAGGAACTTCCGATTTCCCCAGAGAATTGGAACGACGTGATTATGATTCACGAAGAATGATAAAATTGGCAGCTTGTATCAACCATTGCATTAAAGATTAATACATTTTCTGAATCAATTCGTAAGCTGAATTTTATGAATCATTTTCCACGACCCAAAATTCATAAAGTAGTTTCAATATGTAACCTGAAGCAAGCAACATTATTCATATCTCTACGATAATCTTCTGCCCTAGAGCGCATCCCGATGAGGTCATTCCCAATCGATGATACCTTCGACTTTCAGATCTCGACGGCTTTAGCTTTCAATCTCAAACATGACTCCTGAGGACGACGATCCAGGCAAGGCTATAAGATTTTAGACGACGACGAGGTTGAAAAGTCATGGATTTCAATTTGTGACATTGAATTTAGTGATCGATTTTTTTTGATTTTTTTATAGTGGATCTAGGGTTGAGAAGATGGAAGGGGCGTAATTGGCTGTATGCGGAAGCAGGAAATGAAATTTATCGATGAAATTATTGCGGATTATGAAAGATTTTTTATAGATTAAGTCTAGCGCTTTAAATAAGTGAACATTTAACTGTCGTTGTTTTTATTACACCTGCATTGAATATGATTTGTGAAATTTTGAAATTTTGAATTCTTAAATATTAAATTCTAATAAATAAATACAGCAACTTGATTATGAAAGATTTTTTATAGTATCTCTCTTGTTTTCAAATAAATACATATCATTTATTAAATATTAATTATTTATTATAATTTTTAGCTATCGCTTTTGAATTATTTAACAGTAATCTTTAATTATCAATTATTTATTGCTACGTAATCAATATTGAATACTGAATATTAATTAAAAATTATTTAATAGCAATATTTAATGCTATAATTAATAGTCCTTAATTATGTTTATTAACTATCTAATGTAATTAATAAATACTAACTGTAATTTTCTAGTTCTTAATTATAATTTTGAACTAAATCGAGCAAATTAAATTTTTGCAATTTATTTATTTGAAATGATTTTTTATTTTAATGAAATTTTGCAATTTTTCCATGCAATTCGCAAGTATTAAACGCATATTACACGAATAAAAACAAATAATCAATTAATTATAAATTAGTTGAATTAAAAATCATGAATTAAATTACCTTGATTAAGTGTTCTTCTCAAATATCTTGTTTGTAGCTTCAGACTTACACTTCGTTTACCCATCGTTCTTGCTTGAATGTATATAATACACATGTTTAAAAAATCATATTGATTCGATCCTTTTATATGGCAAAGATTCCCTCGAAAATTTTACAAAGTAAATCAATTTGTGCAGTAGTAAATTTGTTATTAATGATTAAATATTAAATAATAGTAAATAATAAATATTAGTGACATATGGTTGATTTAGTATTATTAATGATTAATAAATATGTATTATAAATGATTAATAAATACTGGTAGCATATGATTAATATAATAAATATTATTAGTAATGCAATATTATTATTAATAATTGGAAACATATGTCAAATATACATAATATTATTAACGATAAATTATTAAATATTAATAAACAATAAATATTAATTTTAATAAAGCATATGATTATAAATTGTTTATTATTGAAAATTCGTAGTAGACATTCATTATAACGATTACAAATGGGCATTCTTTGTTCAGCGTAAAATTGGCACCTATTACAACGGTCATTTTTTGCCAATTGTACAATTGACATCTATAACAACGGGCATTTTGTGAACATTGTAAAATTGAATCTATTACAACGGGCCAGAAATAACTATTGTAATAGAGTCCTATTACAACGGGCTTCCACCACCCGTTGTAAAAAAAGGCGTTATATAGGGCGTCTATTACAATGGGCGTTAATTGACTGTTGTAATAGTCATTTATTACAACGGGCAGCCTATGCTCATTGTAAAAATGACGTTGTAATAGATCTGTTTTGTTGTAGTGAGTTCATCAGATTTATGCTTATATGTCCACCTTATCACCATGCTAGTTTATGTTTATACCAAAACAATCACCTTTGTCATATTCCCATCACTTTTCCCTTAGGCTACTTTCTAGCCTAGATGCTGCCAAATATATGCGAATGCGTTAGTTAGGGAACGGGGGAAAAAGGTTAGAATTAGCATAATTTAGATAATGTTTATATGAATTGGACATATAATTCAAAAAGGGGAAATAAGGGCATAATCACCTATAAAAACATAGGTAAAAATTGGATAAGAATGAAATGTCTAATAATTACAATTAGAAATTGTAATTGCACTAATGACATGAGGTTAGGTTGCATTAGTGGTGGAAGTCTGCTCGGACCCGACCGACATATCCAGCAGCCACTAATGTTGAACCTAATGTGAGAGGTCTAAGTGCGCAAATACGAATTGGGCTAAGACACGAGGTTAGGCCCAACTTGTGGAATAAGTCTGTCCGGACCCGACCGGCATATTTTGCATTCATAAGTTGTAGGCCTAATGTGGGAGGTCTAGCCCATTATAACCATAAATGGACATGGTAATGAATTGGAGTAAACAAGGGATGATAGTAACCTATTATGATTAATTACTTAATGAAAATGTTGAATATAATAGGTAGGCTTTTCCTAGGGACAAGTGGAAATTATAACATAAGTTATAATAAAAGGAAAGAAAGCTTATTAGTAAACCTTAGTTAAGAAAACTAAGTTAATAAGTAAACAACCTCAAGTTGTAGTGATATGTTAGATAGGAAACTGGTGAACTGAGAAGAAGTATACTTAATTAAATATTAATTAAAACATGTTATTGTAACTATGGAAACAAACAATACAAAAGGGATTGTAAGATTACCTCCGTTAATTACAATCCAAGGGTGAAAGATTGTGAGATTACTTCTGTTAATTATAATCTAAAGAATAACATGTAATGAGGCTTATTAATGAACTTAAATGGATTAAGTTATATTTATATGAAATTAATTAGCAGGTGAAACATTGGCAAGTAAAAAGCAGTCATTGTGAATAGGATAACCTGTTAGCCTGTAATACTTAACCTAGTTGAATCCTAGGGATTATGTGAACATAAACATGAATAAGGGTTAAGTAAACTTGGTTGAATCAGTGGGAGGGTTAAGTAAATCTTGGGTAGGTGGGTATATTAGTATATATAGGCCCACAAACTTAACTGTTAAATAAACATGCTTGGATCAGTGAGAGGGTTAAGTAAATCTTGGGTAGGTAGGTTGTAACACCCCGAATTTTCTATTAACACTAAAGTTGCTAAAATATTAATAAGTGTGTAAGAGAGGGGATGTATCTAATATGAATATAAAAATATTAATAAGTGTGTAAGAGAGGGGATGTATCTAATATGAATATAAAAATATTAATAAGTGTGTGAGAGAGGGAATGTATCTAATATGTATATAAAAACAATAATAAGTAAAGGGGGATGTATCTAATATGTACATTGTAGAAAATATATATATATTTATGACATGAATAGAAGTTTATTAATATGCTGAGTGTTTGCTGAGTCACTTCTGACTCATTGCTGAGTCAACAAGATAAACCCCATCTTGTCTGAACGGCTGCGGTTATTTCTAGGTTAAATCTAATGGCCTAAATGAATTCTAAAATCTATAAATAAGTGGGTAGACCCTAGACCTAAATCACTTGTAAAATTAGAGAAGCTACCGTCATGCTGCTGCCATGGAGTTCAGCATAGCCGTCACAAACTAAGAAGAGGAAGCCTAATCATCTACAACTAAATCTACACAAATCAAATCGAAAGATCTCTCTTTCTCTAATTCTTTTCTTTTGTTGGTGAGTATGATGATTCTCACAAGACTATTACAAACTAATTTGACTCAGTTATGAATGGATCACAAGAAAGTGATGTGATTTGTAATTGTAAATTCTATATATTGTGGATCTCTTATTATGTTATTATGTTGTCGTATGATGTAAATTATATATGCTATGTCATGCTATGTTGTAAATTCTCTTATGCTATGTCGTGCTATGTTGAGAATCATGTCAAGCTATGTTATACTATCATACTATGCCATGTTATAAATCATGCTATATTATGTTGAAAAATCATGATGTTGTTGGATCATGCTTAAAGTTATGTTTTTTTTTCTTAATTTAAATGGATCTTGTTTATGGGAATTTGCCTATTAGGTTAGGTGTACCCATAAACTTGAAACTATAATTAAATAAAACTTGATTATGGGAATTTGCCTATTGAGTTAGGTGTACCCATATAAAACCATGTTGTTAAAAAATTAGATGATGTTGATTCACACATGTTCATATGTAAGTTTATGAAAATTGATTGAGATTATATTAGGTGAATTTTGAACAAGTTGACACCTTTAGGTCCATGACATGTATAATCTATGCAAGTTGGACATATGCAAGTTTCACCCCTTATTATGATTCATTTGGTCACATATACATGTTGTTATTATGATAATCTCTTTTATGCTATGAGTTAGGCTATTCGAGTCTAACATATATTTTGCGAATAAACGTTCAAACGTGGGGTAGGGGTAATATTAGGAATTAATAAATTGGGTGCAATTTTGTAAGATGTTGCATACCATGAATGA
>JASFAX010000692.1:0-57497 GCA_030737875.1 Allium sativum
CAACTGCACTTCGTTCTCTGCTTAAGATAAGAATTTTCTCTTGAACCTATGCTTAAATTGAACCTAATACATAGCTCCAGCCTCAGCTTTCATAACTTCCCACCAATAGGAAGTCTCCTCTTCCAACTACCAAGTAAGGTATATTAACTAGATTTAACCCAAACCATGAAAGAACATTAAATTGGTTGATGTATTCCTTGATGGATTCCATATCTCTACTGAATGAGACTCTTCAACTGCACTTCGTTCTCTGCTTAAGATAAGAATTTTCTCTTGAACCTATGCTTAAATTGAACCTAATACATAGCTCCAGCCTCAGCTTTCATAACTTCCCACCAATAGGAAGTCTCCTCTACTGAATGAGACTCTTCAACTGCACTTCGTTCTCTGCTTAAGATAAGAATTTTCTCTTGAACCTATGCTTAAATTGAACCTAATACATAGCTCCAGCCTCAGCTTTCATAACTTCCCACCAATAGGAAGTCTCCTCTTCCAACTACCAAGTGACAAGCTAAACTCTATCTCGATCTATGAGTCTCATAAGGCCAATATCCTCTCTATATTACGCAGCCATATAGGGGCATCAACAAACGTCTTTGTCCCTAAGAATGTCTTATCGCCAAGGCGAGAAAAGTCCTTATAATGTCTGGGGAAATCGAATACTGCTGGTGGCAGAGTGGTGGCTCTAGTAGTCAGCGCTGGATCTTGCACTGGTTCCTATGGCTTATCTGCTAGTGTCATAGCCTATAGATATCTACAGAACCAAGCATGTACTGGTACGCTCTCTTGAAGATTAGGTGCGCCTGCCATACCGTGCAAGAGAAAAGATAGGACCTACGATCGGATAGAGTCAAAGGAAGCTTTTACTAAATTGAGAGGATAACACTCTTTATATCTTAAAAATAGTCAATTTGAAAATATATTTTCTTAAGAAAATCATTTGCTTTTAAAACACGTTTTTAGAATCTTGTAACCTTAGGCTTTGGTAACAAATACAACACCCTACACCCTTTAGTATCCACAAAATAGGAATACTAAAGAATGCATAGCATTTGTAGGTATAATTAAATAACATAAAAGAGACTAAAGTGTACAAGACATGTAAAATAGATATAGAGGAAACATAAAGAAAACAGTGCTCATTTATTTATTGCATAAAATAAAAATTATCTCAGAAAGTCAATATAAAATAATGCCATGTCATAAACCACGTGCCTAACTTATCCTCATTAAAAACCAAAGTACATAACATAAAATCCCCTCTCAAATAATATTATATACTAACCAACTGAAAGTGATAAAAGAAAAGGAAATACATCAGAATAAGAACTCCAATAAGCTACCCCTCCAAAAAATCCGACCCTGTGAGCTTAAAGGGCTAGATGGAAGAAAGAGGAGTAGATCAGACATAAAACTTGATGATTAAAGTAAATACTAGCATGATAAATAACTAAAAGGTTAGACTTGATAATAGTTCCATGTTCGTACACAAAAGAGACGATTGCTAACAATGAGTCTTACAACTACGTTTCCTTCTTCGGTTACTTGCACTTTTACTATTTTGAATACTTTTGGTTTGAATTAGCTTTCCTAATCCTACCCTTTTGTTGGCTCTTACCCTCTTCTGTTTCCATCCTTGCGGCCTCTAACAGGCCACTAGCAGATCCTGCCTAATAGCAAAAAGACATGTAATCTAGCGCATGGACGCAGTAGTGATCCCTACCTCGATTTTGCATGCTCGAAAATCGCTGGTTTCCACTACCTGTCACCTAACTCTTTGGCCTACCAACTTTATCATAAGCTTACCCGATCTTTCTGAGACCATTAAACCCTGTCTAAAATAAGAGGTGATTGGAATGGCTTCTAGCTTACTAATCTGTATTATCACCTATTCTTAGCTCAATCCTATATCTGAACCCAACCTATTGACCTAGTTCTTGATTGAGTAGCAATATAATAAGTTTGGCTATTTTTCTCTTTATTATGATTTTTCTGCTCTTTTATTATCATAAAAATCTACTTACTTTTTCTTTGTCTTATGAATTATAATACTTTTCATAATTCATTGCAAGTTTCTATATATCTGCATAATTTAGTCTAATATCTTTCTATTATAAATCTTCAATTTTTGCACGTAACACTGTAAATTAAGTTACTTCTTAATTTAATCCATATTTGCGAGTCCTGTGTGATTATTATAATCCCAGTACAAAAAGAAGGTTGAAAATTATGTCTATAAATTGAAATTTACATCTCTAAAAAAATTGTAAAAGATTGCAGAAAGGATAAAATAATTGATAAATATAACTATTAAGGAAAAGGATTGAAAAGAATGAGACTTAGAAGGAAACAGAAAAAGAAGAACTTACAGAGCTTAAATAAAAAAATAGTAAACTACTAATAGAAATAGGCTACTAAAAACTGTAGGAAAAACTGTAAGTAAAACTATAAATAAAACTATTTAAAACCCTAAACTTATAAGTTACTTATAATATTTGTAACTAACATATTATCTTCTGTCCTAAGCTCCTTTTTCCTGGTTGTTGTAGTTCCCACGTCTAACAGGATTATATATATTTTTACTTTATAAACCCTTTCCCTTGAAAAAAAATAGCTCAGGTCTATCTCAAAAAGAGAGATCTCAGAGTGAAAAAGATTGTGTTATGAAGGAGTAATCGGGTTTAGGAGTCTATTTATATTATAGACTATAGAACTCAGACCGTTGGATTTAAAGATTAAATCAAAGTCAGCTACGCTACTTAACCAATCATAGTGAGCTACGCGGCTCAAATTATTAGAATAGCTAATAGAAATTGACCACGTCAGCTAAAAATAATAAAACGCCGTCACTGTTTCGTACCTGGGTGAAATGTCGCCTAGGCGTTGTGGCAGGTCAATCGGACCCATGCCCCAGTCGATCTATGGGTCAACCAGGAGGTCGACTCAACCAATTTTTTCTTTTTCTTTCTCTTATTTTTTGATTTATTCGTCTAGATACTTTCTTTAATAACTTCTTCATACAAGCACAGATTCCATCAAGTTATATATGAAAATTGATTAGAAAATCGCTATAGATGCGATGGAAAGATTTCCATAACCAAAATCGATCATCTGTATCTTTTTAACCTCTTTTTATATTTATATGTAATCTCTTTTATTTAAACCTATAACTCATTCATTTTTATTAGTATTATTTTAACTTCTAATAAATTCCATTACTAACTGATTTAATTGCTGTGTTATTTTTTAAAATTCAAGCGTGCATGTTAAAATTTGTGATTTAATTCTCTTTATTAGCTTTCAATGTCATGGTTGTAACGTTAGCCTTTAATTCCTTATTTTTTCTTTTATAATGTTATTGTGAATGTTTTTCATTAATTCTATTTATTAACCTGTAATGTTATATTTTCATAACATTAACTTTTAATATTCGAAATTATTTACTATATTATTCTTGAATTCTATGGGTAGTTACACTTTTTTTTAGAGTCATAGCTTAGTTTGAGATACGCCCTTCAGTTGCATCGAAGGGGCTTGCTCTTGGCAAAAGGTGTGTTTTGCTCTTTTATTTTTCTAAAGTAAATATGCAACATGTTGCCTTTGATTCCTCTGAATGCCCCTCTACTTTTGTTCAATCCTTCTGAGCAGTTCCGCTCCATTCGCTACATGTTTTGGAGACTTTTAAGTGGTTTTCCCTTTGAAATCTTCGATGGATGCCTATCGCATCTTCAAAAGCTTCATCTGTTTTTTCATACTTTCTATTTTAAGGGTTACATTTAATTAAAAGTTTTCTTTACTTTTGCAATTTTATCTCAAAGTTCAATAAAGACTTGAGGTGATATCTCTAAGGCGTCTAAGTTATTATTTGTTTAACGTACAAAGTATAAAAAACTATTATCGAGTGTGATCTCATCTTTTTTTTTGTATGAGCCTTTTCCCATACTTGATGACGTATGTTGTTGGATTTACACTATCCTACAATAAAAATAATCATTATATATGAAGTTACGATACATAAAGATAATAAAAAAAATAACATGTACTAACTTATTCACATTGTAGGATATATAGAAACAAATTAAGATAATAATAAATCGATGTATGTTATCTAATAAAAAAATATTCAAACCAAAAAATTCAGTAATTTAAAGATATCCCAAAACAATGAGCATGCAGCATTATCAACACTAGTATTTTCATAAAATAATCCCAATGATCATTTAAGGTTTAACTACTCATTGAAACATACAACAATATATTTGTTGCCAAAATAAGAAGCATCGATTTGTTTATTTTACTTTAGCTATCTTGGCCATTTTATATTTCAGTTTATAACTTAGCTAAATTTGGAACTACCAAGAAATAAATTCAAATCGTAAATGAAATTCAGTAAAAAAAATCATACCAATTTATATTCTGATACAATATGACTTATATGTCCCATACAATTACCATAGTCATACATTGGTCTATTTCTTTTGCCTAGCTCCCTTCTTTCACATGCACCTTGTTTTACCTTGTTTTTTAAGAACATATCTCAACCTTCTTAGCTTATTGTTTGTGGTCAATTTGTTTACCTAACTTCATCATTGTCAAATTTATCATAATGATTTTTTTTGGTTCGCTTTTACGTTTTTTTAGAATTCATGGTTCAGATTTCATTAACATTTTGATAAAGAGACAATGATGCAGTGTAATTATATGAATTCTATTAGAAGATGCTGTAAAGTCCGAAAAGTAAAGATCAGAAAATCAGGGTATGAGCATAATTCACGGGGAGCTGTTGGATTCGAGAAATAAATAAAAAAGCAGCCATCAAATTTGTTTTCTGACATTTTGACAAACTAATTTTCCGGCATTTTAGCATTTTTGATTTTATTAACCATATGGATGCAAACTTTTGAATATGCATGAATATGTTTGATTTAAATATACTATTACTAGAATCAGCAAATCTATAAGCCCCGAAAATTGTGCCAGGAATTGAGCTCGAATTAATATTAGCGGCTGATTAATTTGACATCCCCTGTTCAGCCTTTCGATTATAATCCGCACATTTCGCATATGCTATGATTTAGGCCCTCTAGCAGCTCTATATTAGAACATACACTGCAAAGAAATTACACCAAATGACCTTAGGGTGCAACTGTTTATTAAGATAAAACTAGGTTGGAACCCATGCTACGCACACAGGGAGTCAAGGATATGTTGGAATGAAGGGTTTGGAAAGGAAATAAAAGTAGTTTGTGCACATAAAGCAAGTAGTTTCAATGTAAGTAATAAAATAAGAGGTATATGTTGTAGGCCATTGAATATTTGGGAAGATGTATATGCGGATTTTATCCAAATGCTTGGTTCTCCTCCTTTTCAGCTAACTGCTTGAAGTATGTACCTCATTTTCATTTATTCAACTTCATACATTGCATCAGGTGGCTTCTAAAGACACAGTAAACATATTTTTGAAGCAAATTGTTTTAGGAACATCTGCCTGATAGTTGACATTCTGAATGTCTAGTGACATGGAACGAACTACGAGATAGGGATCTTGCATTTATGCTCAAACTAATCACTTGGTCCGATAACACATAACACAAAATCAAGTATAGGAAATAACGTATGGTATAATAAATCTACACTCCAGTCGGAGCATGGAAAATATGAGGAAAATCTACTGTCATAGGGACATATTAAAGCAACCATTGAGTTCATAAACATTGTTACATTATACCACATTCATGTCCATATAGCCTTAACGAAGTTATATTATGTAAAAAAAAGAAACCAGACACACACAACTGCAGGCATCAACAACTTTGCATTGAATATATAAAAAAATCAACAACTGTACAAAGATAAAGACGTCAGAAACGAAAAAAATGTGGACAGACAGACACAGCCAAACAACATACACTTATGTACACGGAGCATATAATGTTGAATTTTATTCCAGCATATCTTCAAGGTTCAGTTTTCCTTCTACATCCATATTTCAGCTAAATGTCATTAGAAACAGCACCTGCATAGTCATGTGCATCACTGATAATTATGCTTATCGTTTTCATCATGCAAAGGAAATATAATATAATAATGTAGTTAGATATCATTTATATTTGGAGTAGACAAACATGATCAATATACACGTCAATATACAAACTACTTAATCACAGCGTGAGTAAATTATGACAAAAACAACATCAGCTGAAATTTGTGAATTGTTAAATTGTGATCTAGTTTTGCCTAGCAAGGAATAAATTATGAGTGAACTATGACATAAATAGCACTAAACTACATATAATCCACTAAGCAAAAAAGCACGCAATAATAAAGATAACATGATTAATGATTAAACACTGAAATAATTGGGTTTGTTGGACTCTATTTGGATATAGATAGGGCATGGATTTTTACTATAATTGGTTTTATGTGGTTGATGATTCACCATAAGTTAATTAATATTCAATAAAGGGAAACTTATATATATACATATGGGACATCTATTTGGACACAAAATTAGACATGAATAGAGAGACACAAAGCCTCAACCGTTGGATCATTTTGTCTTTATATGGAGAGTGCAATTCATGGGGTAATCCAACGGTGCAAATCAATTGTGTCACCATTTATGTCTAAATAGACTTTCCCATATATATATATATATGTATATATATATATTACAAGTGCGAACCGGTGCTTCACACATAGCTAAGAGTAAATTCAGGTTGTGTAAATTTCCGTTTTGTCTAGGATAGGGAAAATCTGGATATCGCTCTTGTAAAAACTAAATTCCTTGAAGAAGAAAATTAATAAATTGGTTATTATTTCATATAGAAAATAAAGCACATAAGCATATAAAAGAATAAGAACACGACAAATATTCAATTAAATTCAGTTACCAATTTGTTGCATTGTAAAACACAATTAATCAAAGGTTCAAATTGATTACACTATATTAATGTGACGACCCCAAACCCCGTACTGACGGTGACAAGGGTAATCTTTGGAATATAACACATAAACAGATAATAGCAGAACAAAATTAAATAAATACACCAGATAATGAACAAATAATATAATGAATAAACATAATCATCAGAGTTACACAGTATACAGGATCATACTTAGTACAAATACAATTCAGCTATACATAAATGTCTACAGCGGAAAACAAACATAATATGTACAATAGGAGCTGAACAGCATAAAAAGAGATAAATAATAGAATCCATCTTCAGCTCGAGCTATCCAGAAAGAGCCTGCTAAAACCTGAATACAAGGCTGCCCGTGTAGAAATAAGGGCACCCGAGTTTGCAAGTGAAACAAACTACGAGTTAGTTATGGGACTGGTATGAGAAATCTACTTAACACATTTATAATATGTCTAATCACAGAACCACGCCACTTTCGCGGAACGGGTTTACTCCATTGGATTTCCAATGCTTTAAAACAAGTCAATCTTTTAAACATCGCAATGTTTTTTATAAAAATGAAGCCATTATAAGACTCAGTTCCCATCACACAATGCAACGCAAACCGGAGGATAGAGTTTTTACCTTATAATGGCCAAAATATGCTTGATACGAATAAAACAAAAGCATTGGGTATTATTGCTAGTGTTTATATATTTCAAAAACAATTTCAAATCATAAGTATCAATCATAGATGGCATTAATGCCCCATACCACTATGTCACCATATATAAGTATACAATCAAAACCGCACAGTCACGTATTTGGAAATTGGTTTTCCGTCATGAACCAAGGCAAAAGATAGTCCTTACAGAATTCGAGATGCTCTAGCCCGCCCCTCAGGATCAGAGCTCGAGTGACCCTTGGATCGTCAGGGCCGGTCCACGCGGAGTGGATTAAAATGCCTGAACAGTGCGCTCCCCCTCCCTTTGGGGCGTAGATGAGCCAACGAATGACTCCATCGGTCTCGGATCGACCGATATAATCGAGGCGCCTCGCAACAGCAACAACCACATAGGTGAAAAATAGTATAAATGTCAGCCAGTTTAAGCACTGACACCACCTCTAGCTAGAAAGGAATGCATGCCCTCCCTGAGGTCCTCTCCCGTTTCTGGTTCATACCGGGGTGTGAGGCTCGCGAATTCACGTTATACCCAAAGATACGCCACACAGGCGGTGCTTTGATCATCAACCACAAGACTTTTCTTTTCAACAGAAGCCTTGATCACTGCATCTTAGCATGCCACACAGGCAATTCACACCATGCAACTGATGGCTATCAATCACACAGAATGAATTCCAATGTCAGACACACAGTCCATTTGCAAGTCCGTTCTGGGTCTGAACGAAACTGGAGGCACTATATACCATGCATACCCATCGGTCTCCACGTACGTCTGGACGATCACCACTCATTATCCATATTTCGGGATGCCTCCCAATCAGGACATCAGTTACCATCCAACCGAGGTGATGATCTCCGGTCTTCAACCACCGTCTTCATCTTCGACTTCTTATCGTCGATTCAGTTATTCAAAATGGGATAAACCCGGTCTTTCTGAGCAACTCGTGTATATAATTAACAAATGCTACACAAACACAACATACGCTTCATTCCAATTCATTATTCACTAACCGTAAATTAGTAAGAGAACAATTTCCCAGATAATAACCCCGAAGGCCGAAACCAACATCAGATCAAAACACAGGAAACTATTCGACTTAGCTAACCTTCAGTTAGTTTCTAATTTCACATTCCATATCGTTTATAATATTGTATAATGATTTATCGCTATTTTTATTTATTTATTTATAGCCAATTTATTCAAACGACGCTTCAGGCCATAACGCGGTCGTGGCGCTGTTTTTCTTCAGATTTGATTTACACATATCTGAAAATCTAACTGTTGGATCTTCACAAATTTTATATCATTAGAAAGATCTTTTCAAAACGAATCCAACGGTTCCAGTTTTGGGAAAATCCGACGGTCGGATCTCCTGGTACACTCGTTTGAAGTTTCGATTTCAAAATACGAACTGCAGCATCGTTATTCGATTCATTTTAATTATATATATATATATAATCGATTCTGGCACTGTTTTTCTTCAGATTTGAATTAAACACTCCAGACAATCCAACCGTTGGATCTTTACAAAGTTGGCGTCGTTGGAAAGATATTTCCAAAGCAAACCCAACGGTTTCGGTTTTGGGAAAAATCCAATGGTCGGATCTCCCGCACTAATCGTTTGGAATCACGGTTTCAAAACACGAACTGCAGCTTCGTTATTCGATATATTTTAATTATATATATATATAAATATAATCGATTCTTCGATTTAGAAACTATTTTCTTTTCATACATTTGATAAAAATGATATTTTTATCCAACCGACAATTATTTCAACACTTCGCTATTTTTAACAATTCATGTATATAATAAAAATGTGATTTTTATTGCAAAACAATTCATTTCAAAACATGACTATTTTATATAGTTCATATAGATGATAAAAATATGGTTTTTTTTTATAAAACAATTTATTACAAAACATGACAATTTTATATAGTTCATATAGATGATAAAAATATGATTTTTATTATAAAACAATTTATTTCAAAACATGACTATTTTATATAGTTCATATAGATGATAAAAATATGATTTTTATTACAAAACAATTTATTTCAAACACGAATACCATTCAACATATGAATTTCTATTCAACGAATGAATTTTTATTCAAAACATGAATGTTTTCTATAGTTCGTATATATAAAATAAAAATGTGATTTTCATTGTTAAAACAATTTATTTCAAACACGAATACCATTCAACACATGAATTTCTATTCAACGAATTATTGTTAAAACAATTTATTTCAAACATGAATACCATTCAACACATGAATTTCTATTCAACGAATGAATTTCTATTCAACACATGAATGCGGTTTCAACATATGAAATAATTTAAACAAATGAAAATAATTCTAACACATGAATATTTCAGAAAATTTCGGCAGCAAAACAGCATGGTAGTTAAAACCGGGGTCGTCCCTAGTATAGCTCCTCGCTCTACCATAAAGCCTCGCAGATTTTGACAATGGGGATTTCATGCATCTAGTTCGCACGCAGGCGGCATGTATATTTTTTTTCTTTTCCACAAACTAATCCTATGTGGTTTCAACCAAATAATTCTCAACTACAAATGGGTATTTTTTAACCACAATCAATCAATTTCAACCACAAACAATTCTAATCAACCATTCGCTATCATCCAATTTTCACACCAATCACAGCCAATAAATATCGTCCATGGTTTGTGGACGAGGGGGCGTGTGTATATATATATATATATAAATTTCACTTCTATTCAGCACATATATAATTTTTACAATGCATATATAACTTATACATCGACCGTAAAACTTATACAACGCTTATACATGTGGTGTACAACGCTTATATAACTCATATATCGACTATATAATTTATACATCGTCGTTTTCCATATCGTTTATAATTCAGAAATCTCACATTGGGTTCCACTCCACCAAAAATAGCAGAAGGCTCAAAAAAATATGCGGTCACTTCTAAAATGTAGAAGATGTCCACACGAGTCCACTGTCTCTTGTTTCACTGAATTTCGTCAACATAGCAAAAAGATATGATTTTTACAATGAAATCAAAAACCGTAGCGCTTTAAAGTGCTATAGAGTAGTTTAAAATAATTTCAGCCGTTACCTCAGCTATTTGTTCAAAACTTGGTATGGATTTTTCTTCGTATCAATGTAGCTAGGGGCCGATCAGCCTTCACCACGCCGTCGAGCCTCGAGAGGCGCACGTGCGCCTAAAGTGGGGTCCACTTCGGTGGTCTGACGTGGCCACGGCGGAGCTTCAAAGCTCCAAACTTCCCATCCACGGATCTCGATGGAGAAGCAACGAGGGAGGGCGAATCCTATATGGATTTGAAGAGCATTGAATTCTCTTCAAAATTCCCCAAAGGAGCAGCTACTTTCGTTGAGAGATGGAAGAGAAAAAGAGGAGGGAAGAATCGGAGGAGTTCCGCCGTCGGGTTCAGGGGTATCGGGGAAGAAAGAGGTTTGACCAACCAATGGGATATTTTTTTATATTTATAAATTTTGAAAATAAAAAAATACCCTCTTTCACACACGAACCCCAATCCAGACCCAACGACTGTCGTCCCTAGCTAAATACCCCATCCCAAACACAATGGGATATGTTTCGTAGGCCTATTCGACTGTTTTAGTCGGTTTCTCTTCAAATTAAAATATAAAACATTCAATATTTAATTTGAACGTACATTTCAATTTGCTGGGGCCACATACCGAATCTAAAAATTCCCGAAAAATAAATATATCTATGTTTTGACGACACGGTCCCAACAAAACTAGTTTCGTCGAATTCTGAGACCATTTGAAAATGGCCCTTTTCTAGTCGATCCAATTTAACAGAAATCGACCAAACACATTTTCCTTTGCCCCGCCCACATACTAGCTTCAAAAATTATAAAATTTGAAACCTAGCAACAATTTGACATCCCGGATCGAATAAAAGTGGTTTCGTCGAATTCCGAGGTGTTTGCAAAATGGCCATTTTCTAGTCGATCTAATTTAACAGAAATCGACCAAACACATTTTCCATTGCCACGCTCACATACTAGCTTCAAAAATTATGAAATTTGAAACCTAGAAATAATTTGACATCCCGGATCCAACAAAAGTGGTTTCGTCGAATTCCGAGATCGTTTGCAAAATGGCCATTTTCACGGGCTATATAAACTCTATAGCGACCTTTCTGAAAATTCGTTTGGCCATAACTTTTGCGTCCCGCTATGAAACTTTGATTTTTCAGATTCGTTAGAAAGATATTCACCAACAGATTTAAATATTTTTGGTTTCACTCAAATCCGTTTTGTTTTGCACCCGGTACGGTCAGTCAAAGTTTGAATTCAAATTTTGAAACTACCGTGCCATTTCAGGCCTTGTTTATAATTAGAATTAATTATATTTATTTTCAAACGTCGATTCAAACTTACTTTTCGTCGTTATTATTTAAAATATTTATTTAAAATATTTTAGATCCACTAAAATAGCCAATTTAAAAATTTTAAATTGGTTCGGATTTTCCGGGTTGTTACAATCTCCCCCACTTAAAACTTTACGTCCCCGAAAAGGAACAATGTCGAAAGTGGTTTGATTAATCAACTCTACTTTCAATCTGGCTTCCATTCTCCAACTTTTCAGTTTCTGAGAATTTTCAAATTCTTCAAAAATTTGGCTAACACTCGGAATTTTTGAAATTTTTTGCTATAACCTCCTTTGTACGGGGAGGGGTTTGGAAATTTATTGGGCCGTATTAGGTACCCAATAAATCCTAATAAGCATGCACATATTTATAGTGATATATTCCGGTGTCCAAAGGGGAGTGTGTATAGATCATAACTCCAGAGAATAAATTCTCGTCACCCTATAAATGGTTTTTGTGCCTTAATGACCAGAGAGACGTGTTTATTGTCATCTCCAGACCCGTGTGGGGTTTTTATTAATCTGGCAATTTACCGTTACATTTTATATGGTCCATATCAGTCATCAGATCAACCTGTAATATATAGTCATTGCCATACAAGCCTCTCGCTCGTATGGTAAATCTTCAACCTCGTCACACAAGCTCCAATTGCTTATGTGGTATATGATGAAGTATGCCTGTTGTCGAGAAGTATGCCATGTAATGTATTTCAAAATTAATTGTTACTATCCTATGACGACATTTATTATTACACACAGAACAACCAGCACTCCGCATCCAATGGCATTCATTGGAGTTGATATAATAATAAAAGTGCGCATCCAACTCATTAAGGTTTACCTATTTGTCGGGCATGCAAATAAATTCTTTACTCAACAACTAATCCATTTACCCGTTCAAACATATATAATGCACATGTATATATTTCTATCTATTTTTAAATCAGTTCAGTGTGTGATTTAATCGAATAAATTCTACCATTCATTCCCTTATTGATTAAATTAACTATCGTTCTAATAATTTAATTAATCAAATCCACTATCACACAACACAAACAACTATCAATTTTATTTTTAACTTCAAAAATGTACTAATCAATTCCTATACCCTTTTAAAACCATTCAGATTATAGAATTAAAAGTTCACATCCATGAAAAGAAAACAACAGCAAAGTAAAGAACAGAATGGAAATGCAAAATATGGTAGATGTACCTTGCACCAGAGTCAATCAGAGATATCCACCTTGCACTTAGGATAGGCTTTCTTAATGCTTTCCTCTGTTTCCCAAGTACAATCACGCGGATCTCCACTCCATTGAACTTTGACTAAGTGAACCTTCTTGTTCCTCAGCTCTTTGGTTTCTTTGCCAATAATTTTTAGCGGCTCTCTTCTCACCGCCAATTATAGAGTAATGTCAATATTCTGTTGCGCTGCTTCTTCCACGATCAAGTCTGGATCATGAACGTGCTTTCGAAGTTGAGATATGTGAAATACATCATGCACTCCAGGCAACCAATCAGGCATTTGAATTCTATAGGCCAGGGTTCCAATCCGTTCAAGAATAGGGAATGGACCAATAAATCTGGGCGCCAACTTCCCAGTTTTGCCAAATCGAATCACTCCTCTCATCGGAGAAACCCTTAGATACACATAATCACCAACAGAAAAATCCAAATCTCTTCTTCTCGAATCAGCATAGCTCTTCTGTCGGCTTTGAGCGGCGAGTAATCATTTCTTAATGAAATCGACTTTGTCTGCAGCTTCACGGATCATATCGGGTCCCAATACAAGTCTATTACTAGGTTCGACCCAACAAGCAGGAGATCGGCACGGTCTACCATACAATGCTTCGAATGGTGACATTGTTAGGCTTGCTTGGTAGTTGTTGTTATAGGAGAATTCAGCCAAATGCAAATGGTCTTCCCATGATCCACCGAAATCAAGAACACAAGACCGCAATAAATCTTCTAGTATACAATTCACCCTCTCAGTCTGACCATCTGTCTGAGGATGATAGGTGGTGCTTAGATTCAACTTCGTCCCCAGTTCTACTTGAAATGCCTCCCAGAATTTGCTAGTAAATATTGGATCTCTATCACTGACTATACTGAGCGGCACTCCATGTAGCCTAACAATTTCCTTGAAATATATCTGCGCCAGACTCTGAGCAGTTCTGTTCGATCTGACAGGTATGAAATGGGCGGTCTTCGTGAAGCGATCTACGATCACCCAAATACTGTCATTTCCTTTTCTGGTTCTGGGCAAACCATCTATGAAGTCCATGGAAATATGTTCCCACTTCCAACCTAGAACGTCCAGCGGTTGCAACAATCCTGCCAGTTTCTGTTGGTCGCTTTTGACTAGCTGGCAAGTAGGGCATCGGCTAACATATATTGAAACGTCCCTTTTCATAGCCTTCCACCAGAATGTTCACTTGAGATCATTATACATTTTGGTCACACCTAGATGGATACTCAGCTTGGACTTGTGACACTCGTCTAACACTTCCCTTTTTAACTCGGGGATGTCGGGAACACAAATCCTTCCTCTCAATCTAAGAGTCCCATCGTTATCTACTTGAAAACACGAGGGTTCGCCTTTCTGAATCCTTTTGATCATATCCTTAATAAAATTATCATCCTTCTGAAGAATAGATATTTTGTCAATCAAGGAAGTCATAATGATAAAGCTGGCGATTATTGCATTCTTTCGACTTAGCGCATCGGCCACGCCCCTGGAGTGTACAGAATCTCAAAATCGTATGCTGCAAGGAACTCTAGCCAACACTGTTGCCTCATATTCAAGTCTTTCTGGGTGAACAGATACTTTAGCGACTGATGATCTGTGTACAGTTCGAATTTCTCACCCAGAAGATAGTGTCTCTAGATTTTCAAAGCGAATACGATAGCCAACAACTCAGGATCATGAGTGACATAATTCTTTTCATGTGGCTACAGCTGGCGGCTAGCATAAGCAATAACTTGACCTCTTTGCATTAGTACTGCACCAAGGCCTTCTCTAGAGGCATCTGTCCAGACTTTCAAGTCTTGATTGCCATCTATAATGGTTAACACTGGAGCAGTCGTTAATCTGACTTTTAGCTTCTGAAAAGCCTCCTCCCATTCTGGAGTCCACTTGAATTTTGAGTGCTTCTTTGTAAGCTTCGTTAAGTGACTAGATATCTTCATAAAATCTTTAACGAACTTCCGGTAATAACTAGCCAATCCAAGAAAACTGCGGACTTCTGTGGGAGTACTAGGCTGTTTCCAATTCTGAATAGCGGTGATTTTACTTGGATCCACAACAATTCCACTTTTGATACAACGTGGCCAAGAAATTTTACTTCATCTTGCCAGAATATACATTTGGAAAATTTAGCTTTCAATACATTCCTTCTCAGAATTTCTAGAACTTGCTCCAAATGTTTTTCATGTTCGGCCTTTGACTTAGAGAAGATTAGAATATCATCAATAAAGAATAGAACAAACTTATTCAAAACTCCTCTGAACACTCTATTCTTCAGATCGACAAAATAGGCAGGAGCGTTACATAAGCCGAACGACATTACTAACCACTCATAGAATAAGTCTGGACCTCTGAATGCTGTTATAGGAACACACTCTTCGGCAATACGAAGCTGACGGAAACCTGTAGCTAGGTCCATCCTTGGAAATACTTGTGCTCCATTCAGACGATCCAATAAATCATCGATTTGCAGCAATGGATATTTATCCTTTATTGTATGCTTATTCAAGTCACGATAACTCACACACAGTCGCAGAGTACCATTAGACTTTGGGACAAACACCACTGCTGCTCCCCAATCAGAGAAACTAGGCCTGATCAGACCCTTCCATACAAGTTGTCAAATTTGATTGTCTAGTTCTTCTTTCTCCTTTAGAGTCATTCTCCGAATAGCGTGCACTACTGGCCTTGCATTCAGAATTAAAGGGATCTTGAAATCAATTTCTCTCTTCGGAGGTAGGCGGACAACTTCTTCGAACACATCTGCATAATTCTTGACGACAGGAATATCTTTTATGAGATCGGGAACATTCTCTGTAACTATTGGGATATTTTCTATTTGAGAAGGAGAAACATCCAAAGCTGCCCAGAAGTCTTTTCTATCAGAATTTTGACCTTCACAGGGAATGGTTATATAATCACCTGATTTAATCTTCGCCTTAACGACACTGTCGGCGCATTTAACCTCAGCTTCATATTTGGTCAACCAGTCTAACCCCAAGATAAGATCAAATTCTGTAAAATTCATGACGACCGCGATGGTAGGGAACTGATAACGAGAAAAAGAAACTAGCACCCCACAAACCCAACTGAGATCGAGGGAACCCCCAACCGGATTATAGACAGTCATTGGTTCTTAGAGCTTCTTCAAATTCAAATCTAGTTTCTTAACTGCATTATTTGCAATAAATCTTCGCGACGTGCCTGTATCAAACAATACCTTAACTGGAATATCTTTGACAGTAAGCGTGCCTTCTAAAAGATCTGGCCTTTCCTTTCCAAATGAAGATGCAGGCACTTCTGCCACTTCATTTACATGTACTGCTTCAGGTTTTCTGAATAGCGGGCATGCCTTGGAAAGGTGACCGGCCTGATGGCATTGACTGCACTTTCTATTCTCTTGAAATCCCTTCTTGGATTTGAACCCATCCTTTCTTCGTTTGTTCCAAGATTTGCAACTTATCGCCAAATGTCCTTGTCTATTGCAGCTTGAGCACATGGCAGTCGTTACTGGTTCTTTCCCAGATCTGGCCCTTTTTCGATTGACTTTGGGCTTCTCACTCACCTTAGACATCGTACTGGCCTCAGGACGATTAGTTTCAGACTCAACTTTATTACTAGAACTGACTTCCTCTTCGTAACACAACATACCTTTCTTGTGGAGATCCTCATACTGGTAAGCCATGTATATCATTTCTGAAAAAGGAAGCTTCACATTCCTCATTACACTATTCTGGTATTTTCTTTGCAGGCTATGAATAAACCTTAGATTCTTCCTCTTTGGGTCTTGAATCAGATGAGGGGCAAAATGAGAAAGTTCATTGAATTTCTTAAGATATTTGGGAATGGTCATATCCCCTAGTATTAGATAAGAGAATTCATCACATAACCGCTCAGTTGCTTCAGGAGGTGTAAATTTTTCTAGGAAAATCTCTTTGAATCTATCCCAGATGATATCACCTTCTGGATTATCCTTGATGATTGTTTCCCACCAGATTAAAGCTTCTTCTTTGAGCGCCCAAGATGTTACTAATCTTTTCTGATCATCTCTCAGTTGGAAACGCTCAAAAATTCTTTCAGCAGAACTCATCCATGCCTTAGTTTGAATAATCGATTCATTGCCCGAGAATTGTGCTCCACCCAGATTTCGATATCTCTTAAATAGAGCCTCTAGATCTGGTTCTGCATTCCTCCTATTTCTGACACTCATTTTCTAGTACTTCTGCAAATAGTAGATCAAGTGTCAGGTTACAGAAAAGATATTTCAAAACATAGAGACATATACTTCAAATGTAAATGTGTCTATTGGGGTGTATTTCATTCTGCTTTACTCATACTAGGATATTACTGATCCTATCTGTAATGAGTTATTCATCCTAGAACACTACTGGTTCTACTTTTGACGAGTTCGTTAATATGTTATATTCCAGAACTAAGCTTAACCAAAGCTCTGATACCACGTGTGACGACCCCAAACCCCGTACTGACGGTGGCAAGGGTAATCTTTGGAATATAACACATAAACAGATAATTGCAGAACAGAATTAAATAAATACACCATTCAATGAACAAATAATATACTGAATAAACGTAATCATCAGAGTTACACAGTATACATGATCATACTTAGTACAAATACAGTTCAGCTATATATAAATGTCTACAGCGGAAAACAAACATAATATGTACAATAGGAGCTGAACAACATAAAAAGAGATAAATGATAGAATCCATCTTCAGCTCCAGCTATCCAGAAAGAGCCTGCTAAAACTTGAATACAAGGCTGCCCGTGTAGAAATAAGGGCACCCGAGTTTGCAAGTGAAAAAACTATGAGTCAGTCATGGGACTGTTATGAGAAATCTACTCAACACATTTATAATATGGCTAATCACAGGACCACGCCACTTTCGCAGAACGGGTTTACTCCATTGGATTGCCAGTGCTTTAAAACAAGTCAATCTTTTAAACATCGCAATGCTTTTTTATAAAAATGAAGCCATTATAAGACTCAGTTCCCATCACACAATGCAACGCAAACCGGAGGATAGAGTTTTTTTACCTTATAATGGCCAAAATATGCTTGATACGAATAAAACAATAGCATTTGGTATTATTGCTAGTGTTTATATATTTCAAAAACAATTTCAAATCATAAGTATCAATCATAGACGGCATTAGTGCCCCATACCACTATGTCGCCATATATAAGTATACAATCAAAACCGCACAGTCACGTATTTGGAAATTGGTTTTCCGTCATGAACTAAGGCAAAAGATAGTCCTTACCGAATTTGAGACGCTCTAGCCCGCCCCTCAGGATCAGAGCTCGAGTGACCCTTGGATCGTCAGGGCCAGTCCACACGGAGTGGATTAAAATGCCTGAACAATGCGTCCCCCCACCCTTTGGGGCGTACATGAGCCGACGAATGACTCCATCGGTCCCGGATCGACCGATATAACCGAGGCGCCTCGCAACAGCAACAACCACATAGGTGAAAAATAGTATAAATGTCAGCCAGTTTAAGCACTGACACCACCTCTAGCTAGAAAGGAACGCATGCCCTCCCTGAGGTCCTCTCCCGTTTCTGGTTCATACTGGGGTGTGAGGCTCGCGAATTCATGTTATACCCAAAGCTACGCCACACAGGCGGTGCTTTGATCATCAACCACAAGACTTTGCTTTTCAACAGAAGCCTTGATCACTGCTTCTTAGCATGCCACATAGGCAATTCATACCATGCAACTGATGGCTATCAATCACACAGAATGAATTCCAATGTCAGACACACAGTCCATTTGCAAGTCCGTTCTACATCTGAACGAAACCGGAGGCACTATATACCTCGCATACCCATCGGTCTCCATGTACATCTGGACGATCACCACTCATTATCCATATTTCGGGATGCCTCCCAATCAGGACATCAGTTACCATCCAACCGAGGTGAAGATCTACGGTCTTCAACCACCGTCTTCATCTTCGACTTCTTATCGTCGATTCAGTTATTCAGAATGGGATAAACCCGGTCTTTCTGAGAAACTCGTGTATATAATTAACAAGTGCTACACAAACACAACATACGCTTCATTCCAATTCATTATTCACTAACCGTAAATTAATAAGAGAACGATTTCCTAGATATTAACCCCGAAGGCCGAAACCAACATTAGATCAAAACCCAGGAAACCATTAGACTTAGCTAACCTTCAGTTAGTTTCTAAATTTCACATTCCATATCATTTATAATATTTTATAATGATTTATCGCTATTTTTATTTATTTATTTATAGCCAATTTATTCAAACGACGCTTCAGGCCATAACGCGGCCGTGGCGCTGTTTTTCTTCAGATTTGACTTACACATATCTGAAAATCTAACCGTTGGATCTTCACAAATTTTATATCATTAGAAAGATCTTTTCAAAACGAATCCAAAGGTTCCAGTTTTGGGAAAATCCGACACTCGGATGTTCCGGTACACGCGTTTGAAGTTTCGATTTCAAAATACGAACTGCAGCATCGTTATTCGATTCATTTTAATTATATTTTTTT
Organism: Allium sativum; assembly: GCA_030737875.1. Taxonomy (NCBI): domain Eukaryota; kingdom Viridiplantae; phylum Streptophyta; class Magnoliopsida; order Asparagales; family Amaryllidaceae; genus Allium; species Allium sativum. The sequence continues at coordinate 19,815 of JASFAX010000692.1, forward strand.
TATATATAAATATAATCGATTCTGGCGCTGTTTTTCTTCAGATTTGAGTTAAACATTCCAGACAATCCAACCATTGGATCATTACAAAGTTGTTGTCGTTGGAAAGATATTTCCAAAGCGAACCCAACGGTTTCAGTTTCGGGAAAATCCAATGGTCGGATCTCCCGCACTAATCATTTGAAATCACGGTTTCAAAACACGATCTGCAGCTTCGTTATTCGATATATTTTAATTACATATATATATATATATATAAATATAATCGATTATTCGATTTCAAAACTATTTTCTTTTCATACATTTGATAAAAATGATATTTTTATCCAACCGACAATTATTTCAACACTTCGCTATTTTTAACAATTCACGTATATAATAAAAATGTGATATTTATTACAAAACAATTCATTTCAAAACATGACTATTTTATATAGTTCATATAGATGATAAAAATATGATTTTCATTATAAAATAATTTATTTCAAAACACGACTATTTTATATAGTTCATATCGATGATAAAAATATGATTTTTATTATAAAACAATTTATTTCAAACACGAATACCATTTAACACATGAATTTCTATTCAACGAATGAATTTCTATTCAACACATGAATGTTTTCTATACTTCGTATATATAAAATAAAAATGTGATTTTTATTGTTAAAACAATTTATTTCAAACACGAATATCATTCAATACATGAATTTCTATTCAACGAATGAATTTCAATTCAACACATGAATGCGGTTTCAACATATGAAATAATTTCAACAAATGAAAATAATTCTAACACATGAATATTTTAGAAAATTTCGGCAGCATAACGGCAGGGTAGTTAAAACCGGGACCGTCCCTAGTATGGCTCCTCGCTCTACCTTAAAGCCTCGCAGCTTTTAATAATGGGGATTTCATGCATCTAGTTCGCACGCAGGCGACATGTATATTTTTTTCTTTTCCACAAACTAATCCTATGTGGTTTCAACCAAATAATTCTCAACCACAAACGGGTATTTTTCAACCACAATCTATCAATTTCAACCACAAAAAATTCTAATCAACCATTCGCTATCAACCAATTTTCACACCAATCACAACCAATAAATATCGTCCATGGTTTGTGGATGAGAGGCGTGTGTGTGTGTGTATATATATATAAATAAATTTCACTTCTATTCAACACATATATAATTTTTACAATGCATATATAACTTATACATCGACCATAAAACTTATACAATGCTTATACATGTGGTGTACAACGCTTATATAACTCATACATCGGCTATATAATTTATACATCGTCATTTTCCATATCGTTTATAATTCAGAAATCTCATATTGGGTTCCACTCTACCAAAAATAGCAGAAGGCTCAGAAAAATATGCGGTCTCTTCTAGAATGTAGAAGATGTCCACACGAGTCCACTGTCTCTTGTTTCACCGAATTTCGTCAAAATAGCAAAAAGATATTATTTTTACAATGAAATCAAAAACCGTAGCGCTTTAAAGTGCTATAGAATAGTTTAAATAATTTCAGTCGTTACCTCAGCTATTCGTTCAAAACTAGGTATGGATTTTTCTCCGAATCTGTGTAGCTAGGGGTCGATCGGCCTTCACCACGCTGTCGAGCCTCGAGAGGCGCACGTGCGCCTGAAGTGGGGTCCACTTCGGTGGTCTGACGTGGCCACGGCGGAGCTTCAAAGCTCCGAACTTCCCATCCACGGATCTCGATGGAGAAGCAACGAGGGAGGGCGAATCCTATATGGATTTGAAGAGCATTGAATTCTCTTCAAAATTCCCCAAAGGAGCAGCTACTTTCATGGAGAGATGGAAGAGAAAAAGAGAAGGGAAGAATCGGAGGACTTCCGCCGTCGGGTTCAGGGGTATCGGGGAAGAAAGAGGTTTGATCGACCAATAGGATATTTTTTATATTTACAAATTTTGAAAATCCAAAAATACCCTCTTTCACACACGAACCCCAATCCAGACCCAACGACTGTCTTCCCTAGCTAAATACCCCCATCCCGAACACAATGGGATATGTTTCGTAGGTCTATTCGACTGTTTCAGTCAGTTTCTCTTCAAATTAAAATATAAAACATTCAATATTTAATTTGAACGTACATTTCAATTTGCCGGAGCCACATACCGATTCTAAAAATTCCCGAAAAATAAATCTAGCTATGATTTGATGATACGGTCCTAACAAAACTAGTTTTGTCGAATTCTGAGACCGTTTGAAAAATGGCCCTTTTCTGGTCGATCCAATTTAACAAAAATCGACCAAACACATTTTCCTTTTCCACGCTCACATACTAGCTTCAAAAATTATGAAATTTGAAACCTAGCAATAATTTGACATCCCGGATCCAACAAAAGTGGTTTCGTCGAATTCCGAGATCGTTTGCAAAATGGCCATTTTCACGGGCTATATAAACTCTATAGCGACCTTTCTGAAAATTCATTTGGCCATAACTTTTGCTTCCCGCTATGAAACTTTGATTTTTTAGATTCTTTAGAAAGATATTCACCAATAGATTTAAATATTTTTGGTTTCACTCAAATCTGTTTTGTTTTGCACCCGGTACAGTCAGTCAAATTTTGAATTCAAATTTTGAAACTACCACGCCATTTCAGGCCTTGTTTATAATTAGAATTAATTATATTTATTTTCAAACGTCGATTCAAACTTACTTTTCGTCATTATTATTTAAAATATTTATTTTAAATATTTTAGATCCTCTAAAATAGCCAATTTAAATTTTTTAAATTGGTTTAGATTTTCCAGGTTGTTACAATTAAGAAAACAACTGGTCACGTTAGGTAGTACATTTCAAACTGCTAAGATCATGAACGATAAAATTACATATTTTATGTTTACAAGCTTTTCAAAATAATTAATATTGAGAACAATTCTATGTTTACAAATGGCATAATATTAAACTGCAGAAGTATTACATGTTCAATTTCTATGAATTTGATATTCTTAGAATTTAAGTGGTCGAAAAAGGAATTTTATGAAAATATTAAATATGATGAAATACTTCTATTATTTAGAAATGTAACATCCGTTTAATTTTAACAATTATAACCGCTATAAAAAGAAGTATAAACACACCAGCCATATCAAAAACTTACTATGTTAAATATGCGAGATTGCAAAAAATACCTCACAGCTAAAATTGCCAGTTAGATGGTATCGCAATGACCATTAAACCATGTGCTAACCACTCAGCCTAGAAATACTTTTATTTTACCATCAATGGAAAGCGGAGATCTACACATAGTTCAACAAATCAACGGTTTAGTTCTATCCTTCATAATTACTTCTTAGGAAGGAAACTCGAAGGTAACTATGTTAGTTTTTATAGACATAAGAATAGCAATTAACAACACTCTATTATGGACTCTTGAGTTGCATTATTAAAAAAAAATTAACACTAAGTTGGTGCATTAGTATGATAGATTGGTCTAACATTAGAAGGTGATGAAGATGGAAGAATGCTTAGAACATTTAGTGTTTACAAAAATATTTTGAAATTATAATTAACCATAGAGAGAGAGAGCACAACTCTATATGGAATGAAACTAATAAAAGGGACCTTGCAAAAGTGCTAGCTGGCCAGTGGACTCTATAGAATTCACTTTAGCGGGAGTAGGAAATAATGAGGCTCACGTTACTGATGGATGATCAGATATATAGAATTCATCGATAAAAATATTATATTCCAAACCTGAGTACCATATTAAAGAATTAGGAAGCATAATGCACGGAAATAAGTAATTTCGTATACACGTACAAAATGGAAAAAAATTAAGATGTGATCCCATCTAATTCATTTGCCCAATATTCCTTCTTTAGTTGCATTTATTATTGAACAATCGACCATCCATCGTCTCTAGAGCAATTGTAAAGATGTATTGAACATGAAGGTAGTAGTTTCAGACTATCCATGCACTCAGCTTTGTAATCTGCATTGGACCTACAATTTGAGTTAGATATAAGTATAACATGGTGAAAGCTCTTTATTTCAGTACAAAAATGGACACTTTTGTTTTCTAGTGTAGTAAATGCTTATCAACCACAGTCAATAGTGGACCTACTGTGTTAAAATTTAAAAGTAACACGTGATAAAGTAGGGATTAGATTCAGCAAAATCACTTCATTTCTATTATTCCAAAGCTGGTCATTGCAGGAAGGTATATAATTGGGGCATTGTTCCAACTGGCCACTCAGTTTAGATAGTTTTGCAATGTGCACCCAAAGAAGAGAAAAAATAAGTGTTAAGAATATGAAGCAATGAAGTGATAACTTGGTAAATTGGAATTAATTTATAGTGGTTACAAATATTAAGATAGGATAGACACAGAGGATGTCACTACAACAAAAATACCCTATTACAACGTCCATTTTACAACGGGCACAAGTTGTCCGTTGTAATAGAATGCTATTACAACAGTCACTTTCTGAACCGTTGTAATAGATGCCTTTACAACACCCTTTTACAATGGGCATAGATTGCTCGTTGTAATAGTATGCTATTACAACGGTCTTTTTTGGACAGTTGTAATAGATATCCATTACAACACTACTTTTACAACGGGTAAATACTGCACATTGTAATAGAATGCTATTACAACGATTATTTAAGGCCCGTTGTAATAGATGTCAAACGTTCAAAAATGTCCATTGAAATAGATGTCTTTTTTACAACGGTCACAATATATCCGTTGTAATAGGTGTCAATTTTCGACAGTCAATAATTAATAATTACAATACTTTCGTAAAATTAGTACTGATTATGTTTTATTTAATTAATCATTAATCATATATTACTAATTATTAACTATAATATTATATTACTAGTTACTAATCATTAATTATATTATATTATTTATCAATATTTGATAATTAATCATTAATAATAATTATTAACAATAATATTATATTACTTATATTTATAACATCATTGTAAAAGTAATAATATCTACAATGTCTTTTGAAATAACTAAGGATTTGTGACAGAATTTAATACAATGGCCAAATTTAACTATAAAATATGGTAAAATTAAATATGAGAATTTAATATGACAGCCGACTTGAACGATATCGACTTAAACGGTTTGTTTTTTATTTTGAAATAAACAAAAAAATTAATGGAAAAAATTAAAACTTAAATCAGCTTTTTCTGGTAGTATTTATTCATTTGAAAATTAAAATCACTATTAAATAATTCAAAAGCAATAACTAATAAGCGTGACTAATAATTAATAAATGATATTTATTTATTTGAAAATAAGAGAAATACCATAAATTAATAATCTTTTATAATCAGGTGGTAGTGTTTATTTCTTCGAATTTAACATTTAATAATTATAACTGATAATTATGTTTAACATGTCATTATTTCTAGAAGTTCTAAATATTGTAATTTAATAAGATACTCAAATTTGCTCGAAATGTTAAAAAAATTGAAATTCAATGGTATAAGTATTACATATTACTTTCATATATGATCATTTCTGGAAAGTAATTAATTCCTTCCCCTAGAAAAGCAACGTTGAAAATTTTCGGTTCCATCATTTTCGTTCGTTCCTCAAACATTTGGCACCAATCCGTGAAATTTTGGCTCCAAACATGTCAAGATCTGAAAAATCTACGCTTATTCCCAAATCTGAAAAATCTACACTCTCAAACCCTAATCCCTCATTCCAAACATGTCAGCCGCCACCCCTACTTCCACCGTCAAAGAGCAAGCGACCTTCGATCCCGTCCCTGCTTCCACTATCGAAGAACAAGTGACCTCCGATCTCGCTCCTACTTCCATTGTCGAAGAACAAGCGACCTCCGATCCTGTACCTTCTTCCACCTTCGAAGGACTCTTCAGGTATGATCATTAATATTGAGCATGTTTTCCTTTCTCTGTTTTTTGGATTCGAGTGTTATTGAGATTTGTACTAGATCTGAATTTTTTTGGCTTGACTTGCATGCCTATAACTTAAGTAGATTTAACGAGGGCCTTGAATTGTTAAAAGTGAATTATTTGAAATTATCAAAATAGGAATTCTTTAAATTTTGGTTTTTGGGTAAATCTTTGAAGTGTGGTTGTTTAGTACTGTAAGGCGAAGGTGGTCTGAAACATTGAACTAGTGGTCAAGATTGGTCATTTGGGTTGCTCAATACAGAACTAATTGTTCTAGTTAAAATAGTTTAGAGTTGTATTATGTGTTAGTCTGTTCTTTTGTGCTTGTTAATGGAGATGAGATAGCATGTCCCCATGTTCCACATGATCACCATCGTCCATTTTGAATCTAGTAATTAATCAATTTAATATAGTTTAGAATATTTTGGTTTAAACGGGTATGTGTTATGTCAGGCATGTATCATATATGATCTGAAACGAAATGATTGTTGGTAATCTGGTCATGTGACTATGTGAGCTGCATTTATTATGGATTTTTATGTCAATTTCTCTTTAATAATTTGCAACTTGATTAAAACCTTAATATCGTTTCATTTCAACTAGTGCTTAAAAACGGAAATAAACCGCTCAAATCTGTCTGAGTTTGCCCCATGTTCTTGAAAGAGGTTTTCTTTTCTCCTTCAATTGTTGTTTATTGATTTTCTCAATCAAACTGGTCTAATGTCTGCTTTCCCTTTTTCTATGCAATGAAATCAATTTTTTTACCCTTTTCAATCTGGAACCAGATTTATTCTTTAATTCCATCTCGGTCAACGCCAGATCCGGAACGGAAGTGAAGAAATTCCGTCATGCAGGACAAAATCTCGAACCAATTCTAAAGTACCTTTCTAAATCGGTAAAAATAGGGTGGAATGTCATTCATGTATTCAGCATTATTCAATGCTTATGCATTCATATCCAAACAAAATATCGTTCTACCCATACGGTCAAACAAAATGAAATGGACGAATTTTTCAAAATTTTGAAACTGTAAAAGATGGAGTCAACTGATCAATTGAGTTACATATTGCATTGTATGTTATCACAAATTAATTTATGAACAGCCAAAAGGAATTCATGCACTCCAAGAGTTACATATTCCAAGTATAACATGTACAAAGTCAAATATTATTTGTTCTTTTCTTCAGGGAAAAAAATGAATGGGGAAAGGGAGGCGTTGAACACTTCAGACATAGCAACTTTAGGGTTGCTTATGTGTTGATGTTGTGTTAAATGTTCCAGACAGTGCAGATGAGAAAAAGGCATACACAGAGCAGCTTGATGCTTCTTCTCCTGATAAGGTTTGTTTTTCTTTCTTTGTTCTATCAATTCCATACATCTTAAATTACAGTTTTCCATGTATCATCAATGAATGAAATTACACATGATTCAGTAATTTTAAACAGCTTAGGTTCATATAGTACTTATGAAGACCTCATTTCGTTAATATATGTTTTGTATTCACAACTTCGTTATACTATGCACCGTGTGTCATGTGTACAAAGTTTTTGTAATGTATTTTTGTTGGGTTTGTTCTTAATTTGAAATGAATATGAACATAGTTACATGACAATTGGTGAATATCATGCACACTATAGAATATAATGTATAAGAGCTAGTGTTTCAATCATCGTATGTAGAAATTCTGGGAAGCTAGTGGAAACTGCAACTTGGATATTGCAGCTTCAAGACTTGGACTACGAGTTAATGCAGTCGGCCATGTAGGAAATGATAATTTTGGCCATTTCCTTCTTGATGTGCTGAAAGATGAAGGAATAAATTTTATTGAAAGGAATGAGAATTATGAAGATTAAAAATAGACAACAGTTTACTGGGTTCTAGTGGATCCTTGATCAGTATGTATTTTATGTTGAAATTGCTTGATTTTGCATAATTACATGTACATCTACCTTTATTATATGATCTCCTTATAATTATTAATATCGTTCAATGCTAATAATAAGTTGTCCCACTGATAAAAACTTCTTAGTTCAAAAAAATGTATTAAGATCTACAAGAACAGTATATATTCTTTATTGCTTACAGCAATGTATGGAAACTAACAAGTCATAAGTGTGCATGTCTCACATTAAACTGTGCAGACGACAACAACTAGTAAGCACTCCAAGTAGCTTTGCATTCCTTTTTGTTAATTTATGGCTGGAATAATGGAAGTGAATCTATTTTGAGAATTGTCTTAATTCGGCAGAAACAGAATTTTACATGCCATCAGAGTCGGTGTTATCAGCATACATACATAGGTAGCAAATTATTTTTATGATTTTATTAATGCATTATTTTTTGTAGATGGGCCTTGATTTTACAAATGGCCTAGGGTATCAAAATTCTTAGGACTGGCTCCGTCTTTTGAAATAACCAAATGCAATCAGTTGGAATTTTTACATTCCTTACATGTTTTATTAATTTTGTAGATGCTACTGTTAGCCTCAGTGAGTTGGTGTTTTACATTGCTTACATGTTTTATTAACCAAACACATTATTTTTTTGTAGATGATGCAGGGAACCGATCGGTATCATCATTTTCTGCTATGAGTCTAAACATTGAAGTCTTGCGGACATTCAAGTAAGTTCTCATGTGTATGTTAAATGGATTTTGTAACTTGATCTTTTGCACTTCTAGCTACTTGGCTCCACTCAATTTTGACTTCTTGATCTTGTCATCAGTAAAAAGAAATCGGTGTTAAGATACCAAAAGCAACTTACTTGGCTTAACACTTCAAATTTATACCATGCTTCTCATCTTTTTAAATTTTCAAATAAGCATATTCTATTTCAATGCTACTGTAGTATGCTTATCATTATTCAGAATTGCAAATTAAGATTTCATTACCGCCCTGGTTCCTTTTTTAATTCGATATTTGCTTATGAAAACCGAGAAAAACCAATACAAACCTCTAACCATACTAGCAACATATCTAAACATATACACATCATGTACAGAACACACATACAATGACACATTTCACAACAAACTAAATACTATGTGAAAAACAGGAGGAAAGCTAGAACTTTGGATTCGGGACTCACTTGGCCAACTTGGACTGAGTTGCTATAGACATGGTCCGTAGTCGACTGACAATTTGAATGAAGGATGGACGATGATGCGGGTCCGCTGCCCAGCATTGCTCCGTTACCTTTTCCATTCTGCATCACATGATGCCGGGACAGGTGGCCTTAGTGTATTGTTTATGATACCACCTGCATTTTCCAATTTAATGTTTAAAAATCCACCTAACATATATGACAACTAATGAACCAATCTCAGCAATTGTTAGCAGAGTGTGTTTATAGCCTAAGATCAATAATAAACAAACAAACATGGTCCATATAGCATAAATTTAGGAACTAAAAAAACACACACTTCCCCTTTTATAAATGAGAGTAATACACTAAAGCTCGGAACTTTGTGTTTATAAATAGAACTGTGTAAGCATGAATACCTATGATGGCACTACTTATTTTATTCTGACAGGTACGACTGGACAAAATCAAGAGCAAGAAGTCAAAGATTTAAAATAGAGTGAAGCATCTTGTTTGTTAGCTATTTATGTATTTAACTAAGGTGAATTTGGAGAAGGTTAATTAAGGTATCAGGTATCTCATGTTTTTATTCCTCAGAACATTCACTTATACAAACTTTATTCCAAGTTTTTAATGTACGTTGCCCTGCTCAATGCACATTTTTAACTTGTTTGTCCTTCTTCATCTAGTTCTTTTAATGCGCATTTTGGATCAACCACCGAAGACGAAGACATTGAGCATGAGAGGGTGTGAGTGAGTGTAACTAAGTGTATGTAGTGAAATAATATTTGTACAAATGTGTATTTTCATATTTTGTATAGTAATTGTGTAATAGAAAGAAATAAAACTATGTATTATTCAAGAGTGTAATAAAATAAGAAATTTTGAGTTCAATATTTTAATTTATGCAATATTTTTATATTACTACGATCAGGTTTTAAAACAAAAAACAAAATAGACTTTTTGCAATGGGCTATGCCTGTTGTAATATAAGGTATTACAACGGGTAGAAGTCGTTTGTAATTTATTAGCTATTACAACGGGTTTGTAGCCATTGTCATAGAGTCGTTGCACGTGATAGAGCACGTTATTACAACGGTCTTTTGCAATAGTCACTGACCGTTGTAATTTAGTTGGGACCTATTACGATGACGCATATTAGGACGGGATTTTGCCCGTTGTGAAAAGCATATAACAACGGTTTTTTCCCGTTGTAAAAGGACTGTTTTGTTGTAGTGATGGAAGCATGGATTTTTTTTTGGGATATTGTGCTCATCAGGTATGAATTTGACAACCCCTCGTATCAACAACAAAATTGTCGATAGAAAATGATAGATGTAGAGACCAGGGACTAAACTAATAATATTTGAAACTGAAATGGATAGCAGATGTAACGACCTGCATTCTACGCATCGGAGGATCGTAGAATATTTATTTCTTTTTCATATGAAGTCGTATGGTTGTGTAACTTTGGGAGATGACTACTGGGGTCATTTCCCGTGTTCATGATTTTTGCCGATTTTTAAATGACCGTTTTGCCCCTAGCTGATCTTGTTTCGGCCATAACTTTTGAATGGTAAGGAGTTTTGACCTAAAACCACTTCCATTGGATCGGATGATTATTTACATTTCCGTAGAGTGGTCACATTAGCCAAACGGACTCACTGTTTGGGAGATATGGCTGAAACAAGGTTTAGAAGGTGAAAAACTGCTTAAGTGGGCTGATTAAGGTAATTAGTAAATGGGCCCATAACCCATTTCAGGATTAGGGTTATGTGGAGGCTGAAATGAGTTAGGTTTTCACTCAATTTCAGTTTTCTAGCCGCCATTTACCTCTTAGAAACCCTAACAATGGTTTTATCCCAAATCGCTCTCTAATTAAGGATTAAGCTAATCTACGTCAAACCAAGGAGAAATAGCACCAAATCAGAGTTGGAGCTGCTGCTAGGCATTAGAATTCGACCCAAACAGTGGAGTTTTTAGAATTGATATTTTATTTGTGGCTAAGGTGAGTGACTTGCATTGTTTTCCACTAATTATGGCTAATTAGGGGTGATTAGTGTCAATTAACGAAATTATACATTATTAAATTATAGAAAAATGTTTAGAAATTCTAAAATATTATTTTAGGCCCCTGTTAGGAATTTGGATTAATTTGGATATGTTTTGCTACCCCTATCATTAGTTTTTGTTAAACATGATTAAGGGGGAAAACATGGGTTTTGGGTATGTTTAATCCATTTTGACATGTTATATTGTTGTTTTGATGTTTATGGTTGATTATACATGTTGCTATGACTGTTCGGAATGATTTGTGATTGCATAGAAAAGTTAGATTGGTCGAAAACACTATCGAATGGCGTAAACAGCTCACCGGATAAAGTGCAGGAAATATGCAGGGGACCGGATCGGATTCCCGAAACCCCATTTGTGGGGCATGCATCACGATCCAGAGTTGAAGACATGAACCGATCTGCCACATCTCCTCCGAACCGACCCTCTCGTGAATTTGGTATCATGACCTGGAGAGCACGAACCGAACCGATGCCAGGGCTCACGAACCCGAACCGATGGCCATGAGCAGGAGCCACGACCCGAATGGGAGACTCACGAACCATCACGACCTGATGAGAGACTCACGAACTGGATGGGTATTCATGACCCGATCCAGAGGTGCATCACAAACCGAATCGATCCGAAGGAGACCAAAAACCCGAGATGCAAAGGTAGTCCAAATGGGAAGTAGAACTCAGGATCTTGATGGGAACCAACGAGTTAACTTCATGATCGGACTTTGCTACGGGACGTGTGCAAAGGGGTTATCGATGTCCATAACTTTGATTCACCACCAAGATGGATGTTAGGCTACGGATCAGTGCAGTGAGGTAGTTATCACTCCATGGGGAAGAGTGATCGTAGCATGGCTATGAGCCAGTGCAATGGAGTCATCGTGACTTCATGGGGCACTGTGGACATAGCAAGGGATTAGTGGCTATGGATCAGTGCAGTGGAGCCATCATGACTCCATGGGGCAGAGTGATCATAGCAAAGGATTTGGGTGGTCAAAGCAGTGGTTATCGCATGCTTTATGCACTGAGTGAGAGATGTGAGGATGGTTGCTATGCTTGATTATTTGATATCACTATGACATGCACACCCCTCCCTCATATCTATACACCATATGTTAGTGTCACCTTCGAGTATTGTAATCCTGTTGTGCTAACTCTTTGGTTGCAGATCCAGGTTCAGGTATGGTTATGTATACCTGTTATTGTTCAGTTTTGCTGCTTATCACTCATACCAGACTTTTGTCTAACCCATAGTTTTATATCTCTTTTTATTGCTCTGGGTGCTCTTAAATGGGCAGACTATAGACCGGTCGGGTGAATATGCACGAGTAGTTGTACCGGAGACGAGCAGGAGGTTTCTATGTATTATATATATATATATATATATATATATAATCTACCTGAGATGTTGCCGGTCACTACTTTGGGCATTAGTAATGTACCTCTTTCTTTTTCTTTAGAGATAGTATTTCAAAGTTGTAATAATGTTGGTTTAGATGATAAGCTGTATTTTGGATTTCCGCTGCTATGATGGTTTATTTTTCATCTTATGCACTGTCTCGGCTGTTTTATGTCAAAGTTATGTTATTATTATATTTTATCCTATGCACTGTGAAGACATTCTACAGGTTCCTTGTTAGTTCAAATTCCTTTATTTGGCGAACGTCCCGTACTGGTTGGACATCTGTACAACGCATTTCAGGGAAATATCGGCTGGTGAGGGGCGTGCCATCACACTTGGTATCAGAGCTCTAAGTTGCGTAGATAACCTAGGGGAAGACATCAGGGAGAGATAGTATACGTATATGAGAGCACACGCTTGTGATATTTTGGTTTTCAAAAGCTATATATATATACTATTACTATATCTAAGGATGGAGTCGCACTGCACTGGCACCGCTGAAGAGATGGTTAATCGTTTTCTCCTTACAGATTAAACGATGAGCCGACATATGAGGGGCACAGGTAGATGAGCTAATAATGGGAATGCTCCTGATATGAGGACGATGTTTAATGACTTCATGAGAGATATGCTTAGGGATGTCCAGAGGACAACTCCTAATGCTGCAAATGGTGGTGGTGCAGCGGTGCAGGCGCCTAGGGACGATTTCACCAAGCTCTGTAAGGACTACACTAGTCTTGGTGGGAAGCCGTTCCACGAAACGGAATCGGCTACAGAAGTTCAGGATTGGCTTGACAGTTGTGAGCGTATCTTCGAGGAGCTAGGAATTGAAGATACGATGAAGAGAAAGCTAGCATCCCGTCAGCTGCAAGGATGGGCTATGAATTGGTGGAATGCTACTAAGGCAGCTACTCCCGAGGATCAAGTTACATGGAATCAATTTAAAGCTCGCTTCAGTGACAAGTTTATCCCAGCTTCCCAAAAGTCAGAGTTGTTTAGGAAGTTCTTGGCGCTTAAACAGAATGGTAGGGCAGTCTCGGAATATATTACTAAGTTCGATACTTTATCGAAGTATGGATTATCCCTTATTGACACTCCCGAGAAGAAGAATGATATGTTCATAACGGGCTTAGATCAGTACTTAGGGGAAAGGCTTATAAACCATATTGATGAGACTTTTGAATCAATTGTTGGGAAAGCATTGAGACCAGAGAGCCTTTATCCTAAGCCCAAGACTGAAGTCGCTGATGTATCTGCAGAGGGGTCAAAGCCGCAAGCAAGCGGTGGAGGCAAGAATAATTTTCAGAATAAGAGGAAGCAGAACCAAACTAAGGATGGTCAGAAAAAGAGTAAGAAAGATGTTGAGTGCTTTAGCTGTGGAAAGAAGGGCCATTATCCTAAAGAATGCCGAGCAAAGCCAGCGGACAAGAAGTGCTTCAACTGCGGCCAAGTGGGACATCACAAGGATAAATGTCCGCAACTCCTTAAAGAGACACAGATTGTGAAAACATATGTTATTAATGCCGTTTCTTCTTCGTCGAATGCCCCAACTGCGGTGGAGAAAGGAAAGAATGTCATCATTCAAGGTATGCTTTCTATTTATGATGTTCCTATTCGAGTACTGTTTAATATTGGGGATTCCCGTTCCTTCATATCTAGTGACCTGGTAGATTGTTTGGGATTGGAACCCAAGATAGTCGATAGACCTTTAGTTGTGATGAATCCGATTGGTGGTTCGACTAGCCTTAGTATGATTTGTCGAAATTTGGTCTTATCGAGTCATGGATGTATGTTTGCTTGTGATTGCTTTGTTTTGGGCTTGACTGGGTTTGGCATTATTTTGGGAGTCGATTGGCTCCAAAGATATTGGGTGGTGGTATAATGTGAGGGATTTTTGGTGACTATTAGGGCGGACGATGGGCGGAGGGTAGTGTTTGGTGGCCTACCTAGTGAGGAGGTGATGGCTAGTTTTCTAAATTCCCTCGACATCCCGCAGGACGAGTTAGCAGGAATTCCCATTGTTGGCCAATATTCGGATATCTTCGAGGAAGTGACCGGACTTCCACCACACCGAGAGATTGAGTTCCGTAGTGATTTAGTGAAAGATGCCAGACCTATAGTGATGCCACTTTGTCGTATGGCACCAAGGGAGCAGAGAGAGCTCGGGGTGCAAGTAAGCGATCTTTTGAAGAAGGGATTTATCAGAAGAAGTGTCTCCGAGTGGGGAGCACTAGTTGTATTTGCTACCAAGGCAGATGGTTCCCTTCGTTTATGTGTGGACTATCGCAAGTTGAATAAAGTTACTAGGAAGAACAGGTATCCTCTTCTGTGGATAGATGATTTGTTTGATCAACTTGAGGGAGCAAGAGTGTTCTCCCAATTGGACCTCGCGACAGGATTTCATCAGCTCCAAGTAGCAGCTGAGAGTATTCCTAAAACGGCCTTTCGGACGTCGTCTGGATTCTATGAGTGGTTGGTCATGCCATTCGGGTTGACCAATGACCAACATATTTTGTGGATCTTATGAACAGAGTATTCCGAGATCAATTGGATAAGTTTGTTCTTGTGTTCGTAGACGATATCTTAGTTTATTTGAGGACAGAGGAAGAACACAAGGAACATTTGAGAGTAGTGATGGAGGTGTTAAGAAAACACCAATTGAAAGTGAAGTTTTTTAAGTGTCACTTCTGGAGGAGGGAAGTGAGATTCTTGGGCCATATTGTTTCAAAGTATGGTATTGCCGTGGATCCTGCGTAGGTGGCCACGGTACAAGATTGATCTACGTCCAAGAATGCAACAGACGTAAGAAGTTTCTTGGGATTAGCTGGATATTATCGGAAGTTTATCCAAGACTCCTCCAAGATAGCAGCACCGTTAAGTTAGTTGACCAAGAAAAATCAAGCTTTCGTTTGGGATGAAAGGTGTGAAAATGCGTTCAAGGGTCTAAAGGAAAAGTTGACATGTGCGCCAGTGTTAGTCATTCCTAAAGGGAATGAAGAGATGACGGTATACACATATGCCTGTGGTACTGGACTAGGTGTTGTATTGATGCAAGGAGGTAGGGTTGTAGCTTATGAAAGTCGACAACTGAAACCGCATGAGAAAAGATACCCTAGCCACGATTTGGAATTAGCAGCAATCGTGTTCGCATTGAAGATGTGGAGACATTATCTCTTGGGAGAAAGATTCGAGTTGTTTACCAATCATAAATCGTTAAAGTATCTCTTCTCTCAGAAGGATCTAAATCTCTGACAGCAAAGATGGTTAGAACTCTTGGCTTCCTATGATTTCGATATCGCATATACACTTGAAAAGGGCAATGTAGTAGCTGATGTATTGAGTAGAAGACATGCCATTTTAGGGGCTATGTTTCTTGAATGGAAGCAACTGGAGTATATCACAGGGTATGATTTCAAACCAAAGTGCGAATTGGATCCAGAAATGCTAGCAAGTTTGACGATCAGACCCACTTTAATCGAGCGAATTGGTTCCAGTCAGAGGAAGGATCCTAGTCTATTAGAAATCATCTCCAAGTTAGAAATGGGAATCGACGAGGAGATGAACAAATATGGGGTTGATCGAGATGGATGGCTTAGAAAGAATAGAAGATTGGTTGTACCCAATGTTAATGGATTGAGAGATGAAGTGCTTAGAGAGTGTCATCACTCAAAACTGACTATACATCCCGGTAGTAACAAAATGTATCGAGACATGAAGCAGACCTACTACTAGGAAGGGATGAAAATGGACGTTGGAAAGTTTATATCCAAGTGCATGAATTGTCAGCTAGTTAAAGCCGAGTGGTTTGTTATAACCATTGGAAGTCCCCGAATGGAAACGGGAGCAAATCTCAATGGATTTCATTGATGGTTTACCAAGGAATAGATCAGGCCATGATAGTATTTGGGTGATTGTGGGTCGACTGACTAAGAGTGCAAGGTTTATACTAGTCAAGTCGAATAGAACGACAGCCAAGTTAGCAGAACTGTATATGAAATGGGTAGTGAGATTTCATGGAGTACCAAAAGGCATTGTGAGTGACCTAGATCCATTATTTACTAGTGGGTTTTTGAAGAGCTTACAGGAGGCTTTAGGATCAGAGTTACATCTTAGTACTGCATACCATCCTCATACCGACGGTCAAACAGAGAGAGTGAATCGTGTATTAGAGGATCTTTTGCGAGCTTGCATAATGGACTTCGGAGGATCATGGGATGACCATTTGCATTTGGTTGAGTTTGCATATAATAATAGCTATGAATCCAGTATTGGTACGGCTCCGTTTGAAGCTTTGTATGGAAGACCGTGCAACTCACCATCATGTTGGTTGGAGACCTGTGAGAAGTTCGTGCTTGGGGTTGATGTAATAAGGGAAACGTCAGACAAGATCAAGGTTATACAACAACGAATGAAGACTGCCCAAGATAGCCAGAAGAGTTATGCTGATAAGAGACGAAGAGACTTGAAATTCTCCGTTGGCGACTTAGTATTCATCAATATTTCTCCATTAAAGAGTGTGATTCGATTTGGTATGAGAGGAAACCTGACACCAAGATTTGTTTGTCCATTCCCAGTTCTCGAGTAAGTTGGGAATTTGGCATATAAATTTGAGTTTCCAGACAAGATGGCAGGAGTTCATAACGTGTTTCATGTTTCCCAGTTGAGGAAATTTGTGGACGACCCCGATGTGGCTATTTCACCTGATCAGTTGGATGATATCGAAGTAGAACCCGAGGCGGTTGGAAACCGCAAGCCGATTCGTATTGTCGAGCACAATATGAAGAAACTGGTGAATCTAGTCAAGGTTTAGTGGGGCGGGGATGAGAATGACTGTACCTGGGAAACAGAGGAGAGCATTAAGGAGATGTATCCAGAACTCTTTTCCGGGTAAGGTTTTCATTTCGGTTTAGTCTTTCCTCATGCTAGGATAGGTTTGTTTTGTATGTTTGATTGTTTGTAAATGATTGGTAGGCATGCGGGATCCTTTGTATGTTTGGTTAAGGAATTTTGGGGTCGAAATTTCTTAAGGAGGGGAGGGGGGAGAGGGAATGTAACGCCCGCATTCTACGCATCGAAGAATCGTAGAATATTTATTTCTTTTTCATATGAAGTTGTATGGTCGTGTAACTTTGGGAGACAACTATTGATGTTATTTCCCATGTTCATGATTTTTGCTGATTTTTAAATGACCGTTTTGCCCCCTAGCTAATATTGTTCCGGCCATAACTTTTGATTGGTAAGGAGTTTTGACCTAAAACCACTTCCATTGGATTCAGATGACGGTTTACATTTCTGTAGAGTGGTCACATCAGCCAAACAGACTAACTGTTTGGGAGATATGGCTGAAACAATGTTTAGAAGGTGAAAAACAGCTTAAGTGGGCTAATTAAGGTAATTACTAAATGGGCCCATAACCCATTTCGGGATTAGGGTTATAGGGAGGCTGAAATGAGTTAGGTTTTCATTCTACTTCAGTTTTCTAGCCGCCATTTACCTCTTAGAAACCCTAACAATGGCTTCCACCTTCTAATTTCATCCAAATCGCTCTCTAATAAAGGATTAAGCTAATCTACGTCAAACCAAGGAGAAATAGCACCAAATCAGAGTTGGAGTTGCTGCTAGGCATTAGAATTCGACCCAAACAGTGGAGTTTTTAGATTTGATATTTTATTTGTGACTAAGTTGAGTGATTTGCATTGTATTCCACTAATTACAGCTAATTAGGGGTGATTACTGTTAATTAACGAAATTATACATTATTAAATTCTAGAAAAATGTTTAGAAATTCTAATATATTATTTTAGGTCTCTGTTAGGAATTCGGGTTAATTTGGATATGTTTTGCTAATCCTATCATTAGTTATTGTTAAACATGATTAAGGGGGAAAAATGGGTTTTGGGTATGTTTGATCCATTTTGACGTGTTATATTGTTGTTTTGGTGTTTATGGTTGATTATACATGCTGCTATGACTGTTCGGAATGAATTGTGATTGCATAGAAAAGTTAGATTGGTCGAAAACGCCGTCGAATGGCATAAACAGCTCGCCGGATAAAGTGCAGGAAATATGCAGGGGACCGGATCGGATTCCCGGACCCCCACTCGTGGAGCATGCATCACGACCCGGAGTTAAAGACATGAACCGATCCACCTCATCTCGTCTGAACCGACCCGATCGTGAATTTGGTATCATGACCTGGAGAGCACGAACCGAACCGATGCCAGGGCTCACGAACTCGAACAGTTGAGCCACGACCCGAATGGGAGACTCACGAACCACCACGACCTGATGAGAGACTCACGAACCGGAGGGATAGTCACGACCCGATCCAGAGGTGCATCACGAACCGAACCAATCCGGAGGAGACCAAAAACCCGAGATGCAAAGGTAGTCCAAATGGGAAGTAGAACTCAGGGTCTAGATGGGAACCAACGAGTTAACTTCATGATCGGACTTTGCTGCGGGACGTGTGCAAAGGGGTTATCGATGTCCATAACTTTGATTCATCACCAAGACGGATGTTTGGCTACGGATCAGTGCAGTGGGGTAGTTATTACTCCATGGGGCAGAGTGATTGTAGCATGATTATGAGCCAGTGCAGTGGAGTCGTCATGACTTCATGGAGCAGAGCAGACATAGCAAGGGATTAGTGGCTATGGATCAGTGCAGTGGAGCCATCATGACTCCATGGGGCAGAGTGATCATAGCAAAGGATTTGGGTGGTCAAAGCGGTGGATACCTATGCTTTATGCACTGAGTGAGAGATGTGAGGATGGTTGCTATGCTTGATTTTTTGATATCACTATGACATGCACACCCCTCCCCCGTATCTTTACACCATATGTTAGTATCACCTTAGAGTATTATACATCCTGTTGTGCTAACTCTTTGGTTGCAAGTCCAGGTTCAGGTATGGTTATGTATACCTGTTATTGTTCAGTTTTGCTGCTTATCGCTCATACCATACTTTTGTCCGATCCAGAGTTTTATGTCTCTTCTTATTACTCCGGGTGCTCTTAAACGAGCAGACTAGAGACAGGTCAGGTGATTATGCACGAGTAGCTGTACCAAAGACGAGTAGGAGGCTTCTACGTATGATATATATATATATATATATATATAATTTCCCTGAGTTGTTGCCGGTTACTACTTACGGCATTAGTAGTGTACCTCTTTCTTTTGCTTTAGAGACAGTATTTCAAAGTTGTAATAATGTTGGTTTGGATGATAAGCTGTATTTTGGATTTCCGCTGCTATGATGGTTTAGTTTTCAGCTTATGCACTGTCTCGCCTGTTTTATGACAAAGTTATGTTATTATTATATTTTATCCTATGCGCTGTGAGACATTCTACAGGTTCCTTGTTAGTTCAAATTCCTTTCTTTGGCGACCGTCCCGTACTAGTTGGACATTTGTATAGCGCATTTTAGGGAAATGTCGGCAGGTGCGGGTGAGCTGTCACAGTAGAGAATAATTCTAAATAAGTAGGCTATGTTAGCCAGTGTACATGTAGGGTCAAAAAACACCTAAACCTTTATAGCTTGGATTAATGAAAAAAAATTGCTCAAAACACTTGGAAAATGTAATCATTAATAGGAACAAAATTTTCATGCAAAACCACATTTTGAAATCCCTGTATCTTTTATTAGAGTGCAGAACATTCTGCTGGATGAAAATTTGTAACTACAACTGTGTCAAAAGTTAACCCATCGGTGTGAACATTACACTTGGAAGGAGGAAATTTTATTTATGTCCGTTAGTGATTAACTTCCAACGATTTGGCAGTACTATTAGAAATAACTCATTTCCTAAATATTAATCTTCATATATTTAATACAGATGGAAATCGGATAATATATAACATATTGTTTGACCTTGAAAGCAAAATATCAAATGCAAACTAATCTTATGCAGGCTAATTAATATCAAATATTATTTAAAGAAAATTTTGTTTTAGCTTGTTAAGATAGCTTAATTCATAAGTGGACACAATAAAGGAGAAATTTTTGTTGAGAGTACCAACGAAATGATTTTAATCATTATATAGAATGTCGGCAAAATATTAGACAAAGAGAACGAAAATGTGAATAGTTTATTGTAAAAAGTAATATGGCCAAATACCTTATTTTTACTATACCAGATATGTTCTTGCAAGAAGGAACAATATTTTGCAAAGTATTTAACATTGTAATTGATACTTGTGTTGACACATCAAATAAGTTAGAGACCTGTCCCGCGATAAAGGATACCTCAAACAAACTGGCAGTGGATGTTAAATAATAAAAACAAAAGTTGAATACCCCAACACATTCTTAAGAGGCTATTTTGAATTTAGTATAAAGTAAGATCCATAAAGAATTAGAATTTTTCATATAATTAAAATTATATGTATGCAATCATCATTAATAAAGATATTGCTCTATAACAAAAGGTTATGTTATGATTTATGAATTACAGAATATTAAACTATCAGGATTAAACTATAAATGCAGTAATTAAGTTGCCTAGTTGAAGGGACTTAAACAAAATATAGTCTGAGGAAACGATAGAAAAATGTGAAATAAAAGGAAATAAACATGTGTGAATTTATAGAATGAAAAGGGGAAAACTGTTATATCCTTTTTGGGAAGAAATTGAACTAATCAGAACCAAATATCAACAATTATACATTGCAAAGAATTGTCATTGTGATATTTTATTCCTTAGAATTAAATCACATACTTATTTCCACAAAAAATGCTATAAAAACTCCAATAAGATTTTGATTATTTAGTTCGTCAAATGTTCAACTTTTAAAAACCTTAATTTCCATTTTTTACCATTGTTAGATCAAAATTTGGACCTAACACCCAAATTGTTCTGATTTGTAGAGAACTATAACTGGAGAATGAAGAAAAAGCAGAAAACACACGGAATTTATAGTGGTTCGGCGTTAACGAGCCTACGTCCACTTTATATGTTATCGATTATACTTTGAATGCTAGTACAATCAATGATTTCTCTCAAACTCACTCTTACAATTATGATTTCTCTCAGTAATCTCGTAGTAAAACTGATAAGAAATAGAGGTATGACAGTAATGGTGGAATCTATGCTCAATACTGCCAAAAAGCTCCTCAAAAATGCCAGTCTCTGGGCTATTTATAGCTGATTCTGTCGGGCGGTTCGCAGTCACACGTGGCGCAAATCTCGAGAATATAGAATCGGATCAAGCAATGAGGAAGAATTGGTCAATATGACAGTTGTGGACACGTGTAGCTGGATCCATGTATTTCGGATCGCTGAAGACCAGTTCGTGGTTGAACAAGTCAGGAGTTTCGCCACGTAGAAGGGGATCGAATCGGAGTGAGGTGGTGACATAGGTGCGGATCGGGTCGTGCTTCCATGGACGGATCGAGTCGTGCTCCCATGGGCGGATCGGCTCGTGCTCCCATGGGAAAATCGGGTCGTGTTCTGCGCTGGCGATCCGAAGGGCGCGATCCGCGTGTGCGACCTGCTAGTGCGATCTGGCCTTTCATGAACTAGAGGAACAAAGCTTCATACTCTCTTCTTATGTGTAAACCCTGGTGGCTTGGTCAAAAAGCTAGCCAACATTTTACCCCCTCGAAGTATGTTTCATTGATGGAACATGCTTCGAAGTCGTTAAGGTATCTCTTCATGAGGTGATGTTATTTAATGGTCGGGCCGGTCTGAAAAGTCTTGCTACTTTGGAAAAGTCGCATCTTTTGACAAGTGTAAATACTAGTATAGTCTTCGATCATTTCTCGTTTGTTGAACAATTCTTTTCTGGAATTTTTGGAAACTTCGTTGTCGAATTGCCAGGTAGATCTCTGAATTTTTTCTTCCCCTTTTTCCTCCCTTTTTTTTAGTCATCATCGGGATCAGATCGCCATCACGTGATGCGGTTCCTGGGATGGTGGCTAATTGCGATCCGCGATTCAATTGTGTCTTCAGCGAAGTGGGCCGTCCCCTTTCTTTCTGATGGGCTTCATAGAGATTCGAGGTGGGCTACAGCCCGCGTCCCATTCAGTTCGAATAAGACAAGAAGAGGAAGGCTAACGGTCACGAAACCGTCTATAAAACCCGACCTCCCTCGTTCTCTTCCCTTTCTTCTTCTGTTCGCTCCGCGCCCCCAACTCCTATCGAGAAAAAACCCTATTACTTCGCCAATTCTCTAAAATCTCGCTTGTTTCACCAATTTCAGAAAGGTAATTCCATTAAAAGCTTTCTCTCTCGTGATTTCTGGGTTTTTCAATGACTTGAGGGAGAAATGAGTGGAATTCGGTGGTTTTTGAGGCGTTGGAGGCCGTGGAGACGCCATGGCCGACGGGTTCCAATCGCTGAAGAGGAGGAGGAGGAAGAAGGAAAGGGAAGAGCAGGTCGGTTCGTTTCGTGAGCGAGGCTCGGGTACAAGCGAGGCAGTGGATCGTGGAAATGGCAAGGGAGCGGATCAGATCGGGGAAATGGTGAGGGAGCGGATCGGATCGGGGTAATGGTGAGGTGGCGGATCGGATCGCAATCCTGAACGAGGTGTCAGCTTAAGTGAGGATGGAAAGATGTGGGCCACGATAATCATTCCACGAACCGAACCATGCCCCACGATCCACTCTCCATGCTCCGGTTCCTTACCCTGCGATCCATTCTCTGTGATCCGGTTCCTTACCCTACGATCCATTCTCTGCGATTCGAACCGTACTCCACGATCCGGACGGATGAGCGATTCAATGAACTTGTTGAACACTCAATGCAACTTAATTCTAACATGCCAATGGACAGTTAGGTTAGAGCCTTTGAGATGAACTTTCTGGATTGGACAGAAGCATAACTTGACCGCATATGACGACTAATACTTCGATGATTTTGATAACCTTTATGCTTTTTCTTTAAGACATGCACAGGCACACACTTGCACTCACACACACAGGGGGGACGGGTAATTATATTCTTATTTCTCATGCTTTCTCGCCTAAACAGTAATGTCGGATAAACGTTCCCCTTCAAGATCTGACACAGAGACGGATCCCGAGGTGTATGAGCATCTCAACCCCGAGGTTCTTCCAAATAATCCAAAGGGTGCAGATTCTGGATCCGAATATGAGGTAGAAATAGAATCGAATCGATCTGAGAGTACCTCGCTTGATGAAGAGTCAGAGGTAGACGGCCGAGCTCCCGACGAAGTCCCTGATGCAATAGAGATAGAGAAATTCACAGACTCTCTAGCTTCCAAACTTGATGACATAAAGCTTAAGAGAATTTGCTTGAGACATGGGATCCCCTGGGATGATGTGAGGACACCCGGCAGCGAAGATAGACCTCATTTGGCTCCGGAGGGGTATATGACAGTTAGCCGACTCATGTGCTGGGTAGGCGCTATTCCTCTGTTTCCTCCAATCGTCATTGAGACCTTAAAACGATTGGGTATTGCTCCGATGCAGCTTCATCCCAATGCCTACGCGGCTCTATACACTCTATATATCGCATACGCGGAAATCCTGCATACCGAGCTCACATTTAAAGATTTAAAATTCTTTTATCTTTTCAAGCATCGCTCCTCGGCAACCCCAAATTTCTCTTTCTTCGAATCGGTAGCAAATAGGAAGGTTCTGTCTGCGGATACAGCAACATAGGGGATCCTAAGGCCGATTGGTTCTATATAAAGAGACAGGCTGGGTGTTCAAGAAGATGGCTTAAATCAAGTAAACTTTAAACTTTTGACTGAATAATTTGTTTAAGAAATCTAAGCATTAACATGCCCTCTTTTTTTTTCTAAGCAGATCACGCCTTTCCCAAGACGGAAGGCTCGGTATACAATAATCGACTGTCTCTTTTTCTATAAAGCAAATCCGATTTTCTAAAGATCAAGAAGTGCATTACTGACGAGAACCTTCACAAGCATCGCCTTCTGGATATAAGGTTTGGACTTGGTGCAGGCGGCAAACCCTACAAATACGTGCCCCCAACGGAGGGAGAAGGAACGTCACGGGCAGCAGAAACAATTAAATTTCGTAAGAGTCCTTCGCCGATAATCATCCAGGACGACGAGGACCTAAACATATATAGAGATTATGAGGCCCGTGGTGATAAGTCTAAGGAAATCCCAGTTTCTCCAGGGGGTTTCCCCTCAAGGGCCTCTCTTCCGATTGAACCTGCTGCTCCCGATGATTTAACAGAAGAACAACTATTTAAAGAGCTGAGCAAAATTCCTTTGCCTGATGATGTATACACACAGGGAGACTTTGAAGGGGAGCCATTTTTCCCTGTTTCTGAGGAAACAGTTGTTCCAGTAGGAGAATGAGAAACTACTCAGATGAGCCTGACTTCGGGCCCTGGTCTGTTAGGGGGAATTATATGGGATGCACAAATCACACGCACTGCTTGACCCCACACTTTTATATCAATAGTATTCAAGGTTTTAATATGCTCTTTTTTCTTTTGCAGGAAAGATGTCTCGCAGGCGATCTTATTCCTATCGCTCTCTCCGTAAAGGTACACCCAGTCTTCATCCAAATCCTGAGCGTTCTCGCGGCCTTTCTCACAAGCCTACTTCTTCACAATCCCGGTCTCCATCAAAACCAACCTCTGGCAAGCTTCCCAGTTATTCGGTGCCACCTACAGGGGGAAAACAACTTCCCAAAGAATTAACCCCTCCGAAGAGTGCACCCTCTCACAGCAGGTTATCAAAAAGACACTACGAGCCCAAGGATAAAAGAAAGGATCCAATCAAGGATTCTGAGAAGGAGAAAATTGACATTGTCCCTTCCAGCCAACAAGATTTGGTTGCCCCCGGGTCACAATATTACATCCATGGTCCCGAGACTCAGGCTAAGCTGGAAAAGTTGCGAGAACAATTTCCCGACATCTTCTTCGAAAGGATGATGTTTGTTCCAGCCTTGGAACCAGTCCCTAGGAACTGGGATACTGAGGTCATCGGGCACATTCGCCATGTAGCCAGGCAGTATGAAGCGATGAAGAAACATGCTGTTAATCTTTCAGAGGTCATCCGAACGCTTGAGATGGAAGCACATAGATCCAAAGTGAAGATAGATAACAATGAAAGGGTCAGGGCAAAAATGGAGAAGGACTTATAGGATGCACAATCTCTGCTTGCCTTGGCCCAATGAGACGCTAGAGCTTACAAAACAGAGCTGGAGGAGGCCAGGCAACGTTTCCATAATGAGCTTGATTCTAATAGCAAAGAGCGAGTGTTATTGAAGCAAGAGGTGGAAGATCTCAGGATGGCCAACTCCGAATTGAAAACAGCACAGGATCACTTCGAGGCCGAAAGAGCTGCTTGGGAGAAAGAAAAGGCGAGTTAGAAGGAGAGTTTAGCTTTGGCCGAAGGAGAGAAAGTAGTTCTGAATGAGCAAGTCGCGGATGCAGAGAGGCGCGCGGCTCTCGCCGAAAAGAATGTAGAAAGTGCCATTGAAATGGCTACTGCTTCTAACAACAAGCTCCTCGAGAGAGAAAAGGATATCGAAGGGTTTGAAGAGACGATATTTGACTTCCTCGGCCACGTCCTCAAAACCCGTAACATCTCGTGGATCCCGGACTACCACGTCACTTTAGCCAACATATGGGATGCCATCGTCGAGGGTGAGAAGCGGAGATTAGGAGTTGAAGAGATTGATGAAGATGAGCTGATGAGGACCATTCTGAGGGATAACGAGCCCGAGGATTTGGCAGAAGGCCGGCGCCTAATTCAAGAAGAGATGGAGAAGGAGAGGACTCTAGCTAAGGGTAAAAACAAGATTGACGAAGGTTCGAGCTCAGCTGTAGAGCCCAAAGCCTCCGAAGTTGAGGAATACAACCCTGATGATCCATTAATTCCTTTGGGCCTGACTCCTTTGGTTGTCGGAGCTTCTGCAGCTAGCTTGGATGGAGGATCAGCGGAAGGTATCTCCATTTTTTCCCCACAATTTGTCAAAGCAATTATGAGTTGTCGTCGTCTGGTGGAGCAACCAATCGAATTAATAACACGTGTTCCTCATAATACAGGTGGCGGGCCCGTCGATAAGGATGTCGAGAGGAAGACAGAGGCAGAGAAGATTGACGTCTCGCCTAGCGCTGGTGTTGATGCACCGAAGCAGGCTGAAGGTACAACAACGGAGAAGGGCGTCCTGGAACCCAGTGCTGATGCTCCCAAGGATGACGAAACCATCGATGCCTTGAAAGATATGGATGGGTTCCATGTAGATGATGAGGAGGATATCATTATCACCAAAGAAGTCGAAGGCGATTACGACGAGACCTTGGCTAAAAGAAAGGCTAGGAAGGAAAAGCAGCTGGCTTTAAAGAAAGTGGAACAAGAGCCTTTGAACGTAGCTCCTATCTCGGAGTTTGATCCCAAAACTGGGATAGTTCTGAAACTCCAGCCCAAATCGATCACTAAACAGCTTCATTTTGAGAATCCCGATGATTTCCCAGCTTCCCTTACTGATAAAAGAAAGAGAAAGAAGGATGAGGAGGAGTCTTCGGATGAACCTTCAGCTCCTCTTATAGACAAAAGGAAGAGAAAGAAGGATGATCAATCTGATACTAACAAGGCGGAGCTGGAAAAGCAGAAGAAGGAGAAAAAGTCCAAACGTAAATAGGATACTGCCGCTTGTCTATGTTTTGTTTTTAAGATTCCCACTGGCCATGAAATGTAGTTGTGAGACTGGCCCTCACTTTTGTTTTAGGTTGCCTTTCACGTTTAGGCTTGCAGTTTATGAATGAAAGTTTATTTCTTTTGCATCATCGTGTACCTGCATTTAATAAACTTTTCATGCTTAGTCATAAATTATTTGCTTATAACTACAAATCATTCGAGCAACAAAAATACTTTAACAGTATGGTATTGCATCAAGATACATGTATGCATATATCTACCCCCAATTAATCGTTAAAGATTAATTTGAGTTGTATGCATGTTGTCCCCTGTTTCTGAACATGGGGAACTTGGAAATTTTTGTAGAATTAGAGTTCTTGCGGTGCCAGGCTTTTGGCACTTCGATACTCTCCCGATCCATCTGCGGGTCAAAGTTCGAACTTGTGTCATAATCTACGCACCGATCCTTCAGCGGGGTAGAGATCCTATGGGCGCTGAGTCTCCAGCACCGTTCTCAGCGCTTAATCATAGACGCTTTTATACTCTCCTAACAGTTGCCGAGGTTAGAGTTCGAGCTCAGCAGTTCTGTCGCTCCCCGATCCTTTAGCGGGTTAAGAGCTCTTTCTCAGTGCTCAGTCAGAGACGCTTTTATACTCTCCTGGCAGTCGCCGAGGTTAGAGTTCGAGCTCAGCAGTTCTGTCGCTCCCCGATCCTTCAGCGGGGTAAGAGCTCTTTCTCAGCGCTCAGTCGGAGACGCTTTTATACTCTCCTGGCAGTCGCCGAGGTTAGTGTTCGAGCTCAGCAGTTCTGTCGCTTCCCGATCCTTCAGCGGGGTAAGAGCTCTTTCTCAGCGCTCAGTCGGAGACGCTTTTATACTCTCCTGGCAGTCGCCGAGGTTAGAGTTCGAGCTCTGCAGTTCTTTCGCTCCCCGATCCTTCAGCGGGGTAAGAGCTCTTTCTCTGCGCTCAGTCGGAGACGCTTTTATACTCTCCTGGCAGTCGCCGAGGTTAGAGTTCCGTCAAGGCGGTTCCGATCATGGTACACCGCCGCGACTCATGGACATCGCCTTCATGTCCGTTATGCTATCTCTCGGCTCTGGAGAGTTAGAGCGCTATCAATGATATGATTTAATTTATCGTACCCTCAGAGTTTTGACTGTTGACTGCACTCCATTCTGATGGAAGGCACCTATAATTATATGTTCCTGTGATCGTTGTATGGTTCACAGCAATTTCCATAAAAGTAGAAAGGCAGATAAATAATAGTGCAATAAAGGTAAATGACACACAATATTTTTATAGTGGTTCGGTCGAATCATGACCTACGTCCACTTTATAATCTTTTTCTTAAGAAATCGGACTATTCTAGGCAAGTCGTGCCTTGTACATGGTCCTTAATAAAGCAAAAGAACAGATCTGACATCTTTACGTTAGGTACGGCCGTAAATGTTGGGCATTCCACACTCTGGGGATTTCCTTTCCATCTACGGTTGCTAGCTTGAAGGTTACATTATCAAGCTTGCACAGAATGGAGTACGGTCCTTCCCACTTCGCACCCATATGAGTTGGGGGTGGAAAGACACGCTTTAGAACCAAGTCTCCGGGTTCAAAGGTTCAGGCTCGAACCTTTTTGTTGTAGTATCGGGCGACCTGTTGCTTGCATCTCAAGGCACGCAGGTCTGCTTCGTCCCTCTTCACTTCGATCATATCCAGGGATTCAAGGAGCAATTCGTTATTAGTCATCGGATCGTAATAAGTCACTCGGTGAGAAGGTACTTTTATTTCAACCGGGATGACAGCTTCTACTCCAAAAGCAAGAGAGAAGGGGGTATGGCCTGTTGCCGATTTATACGTTGTCCTGTAGGCCCATAGTGCTAAGGGTAATTCATCAACCCACATGGCTCTGGCCCACTTCAGTCTTCTTTTCAGAATGGACTTAATCACTTTATTTGCCGCTTCGACCTGTCCGTTCGACTGCGGATGCGCCACAGAGGTGTACCGTTTCTCAATGTGGTATTTCTGGCAGAAGTCTCTGAATTCAGTGCTATTGAACTGAGTTACGTTGTCAGTTATAACGATCTTTGGAACCCCAAATCGACAGATGATGTTCCTAACGACGAAGTTGATTACTCGTTTGGTTGTGATTGTAGTCAGTGGCTCAGCCTCGACCCACTTAGTGAAGTAGTCTACAGCTACAATAGCGAACTTCGCTCTGCCCTTAGCTATGGGGAGACTTCCGATGATACCAATTCCCCACATAGCGAAAGGCCATGGGCTTGTCATCGTTTTTAACTGACTAGGATGTGCCCTAGGTATCTTTGAAAATCTCTGGCATGCATCAC
This sequence comes from Allium sativum, assembly GCA_030737875.1. Classification (NCBI taxonomy): domain Eukaryota; kingdom Viridiplantae; phylum Streptophyta; class Magnoliopsida; order Asparagales; family Amaryllidaceae; genus Allium; species Allium sativum. The sequence continues at coordinate 49,223 of JASFAX010000692.1, forward strand.
ACCATCGTGCGTACTTCGCCGCATCTTTGTTTATGGTAGGCCAGAAATAACCATGCCGCAACACCTTTTTTGCCAATGTTTGCCCTCCAGTGTGATCGCCGCATTCGCCCTCATGTACCTCCTGCAGTACACGCTTGATGTCGTCATGAGCTATACACCGGAGAAGGGGCATCGAAAATCCCTGTCTGTAAAGGACTCCGCCTTGCAGAACTTATCGGGAAGCTTTACGAATTACTTTACGCCTCTCGCTCTTCTTGGTCGAAAGTGTTCCATTCATTAAGAAATTCTTTAGAGGGGTCATCCATGACTCCCTTTCTGGTTCCGTCTCTAGTACCAGATCAATTTCCATCTGATCTATACTAGGAGACCGAAGTACTTCAACTGGGGCTAGCCCGGTCTCTTCAGGATCGTCGGAACTAGCCATCTTTGCCAACTTATCCGCCTGTTGGTTCTCTGACCGCGGAATATGAGATATGCTGTAGTGATCGAAGCCGTTCAGCAACTCCTTCACTCTCTCCAAGTATAAAATCAATCTTGGGCTTTTGACTTGGAATTTTCCAGTGACCTGGTTTACAACTAACTTGGAGTCGCAAAATATGTCCAGCTTTGTGATTTCCAACTCCTTTGCGATTCTTAGCCCGACTATCAGGGCTTCATATTCGGAGTCGTTGTTAGTGGCGTGAAACTCCATCCGGATAGCATAGGATATCAGCCGTTTCTCAGGAGTTTCAAGCACTACTCCAGCATCAGATCTCTTGTCATTCCTAGCGCCATCAGTATACAATCTCCAGGCACTGGGATCGAGAAGTAACTTTTGGGGGTCAGCTTCTTCGTTTGCTATACCTTCCTCCGGGACAGTAAACTCTACTATGAAATCGGCTATCACTTGCCCCCGTATTGACCGTCGGGGCTGAAAGTTCAGATCAAATTGACTCAAGTCAATGTTCCATTTGAGTAGCCTTCCAGACGCTTCTGGTCTCTGTAGAATTTGCTTGAGTGGATGATCAGTGTACACGGCGATGGGATGAGCCTGAAAATAATGTCGAAGCTTTCTAGAGGCAATCAGCAAACTTTACGCCAACTTTTCTATCCTTGGATAATTACGCTCTGCTGCCGCTAATTTTTTGCTTACGTAATACACTGGTCTTTGAACTTTATCTTCTTCTCTCACCAATGCTGAGCTGATCGCGTGGGACGACACTGCCAAGTACACGAATAAGTCCTCGTGATCCACCGGCTTAGATAATATCGGAGGTTTCTCCAGGTGACTCAGCAGGTTCTAAAACGCTTCTGTGCAGTCAGGCGTCCGTTTGAAGTGGTGTTTTCCTCGCTTTATCAATTCGAAGAATGGGATGCATTTGTCCGTAGCCCTGGAGATGAATCTGCTTAGTGCGGCTACTTTCCCTTCAAGGCTTTGCACATCTTTAATTTGCCTAGGCTCCTGAATGTCTCTGATTGCTGCGATCTGGTCTGGATTAATCTCAATCCCACGAGAACTGACGATGAGTCCCAAGAATTTTCCGGAGTCGACCCCGAATGAACATTTCATTGGGTTGAGTTTCATCCCGTACTTTCGAAGAATGCCAAACATCTCTGCCAAGTCTGTAGTGTGATTGGAGGATTGCCTGGACTTAACCAACATGTCATCAACGTATACTTCCATTGTTTTCCCAATCTGGTTATAGAACATTATGTTCACTAACCGTTGATATGTAGCGCCTGCGTTCTTCAAGCCAAAGGGCATTACCATGTAGCAGTATAATCCTAAATCCGTAATGAAACTAGTATGTTCTTGATCTGGAACATGCATTGGAATCTGGTTATATCCTGAATAAGCATCCATAAAGGAGAGAAGTTCATGACCCGCCGTTGAGTCTACCAACTGATCGATCCTGGATTACGGAAAACTGTCTTTTGGGCAGGCTTTATTCAAATGCGAGAAATCGATACACGTTCGCCACTTCCCGTTGGCCTTCTTTACCAGAACTGGATTTGAAATCCAGTCTGGATAGGTTGAGTCTCTGATAAATCCATTACTCTTTAGCTTTCCAACTTCTTCTTTCAAGGCAACGGACCTCTCTGGGCCCAGCATTCGCCTTTTTGTTTTACCGGAGGATGCTTAGGGTTAATGCTTAATGAATGGCTCATGATTGATGGAGATATCCCACATATGTCTGCGTGGGTCCAAGCAAATACGTCCAAGTTATCTTTTAAGAAATCCGTTAGTTCTTTAGCTAAATTCGGATTTAACTGGGATTCAATCTTAAGGACCTTCTCTGGGTCACTATCATCGATCGGTACATCCACAGTTGTCTCGTTGGGAGTCGCCATTCTGCCCCCAGGTTCTTTGTCCTCTCTGGGATCTATATCCTCGGGCAACTCTCTGGGCGACTCACCTACAATTATCCTCTTTAATTGCTATGAGGTCTCTGCCCTTGTGGGGGGAGAAGTGCCCTTGGTTTCTATGTCTCCTCCGTTGCGGAGTAGCTTTAGCTCTGCAATATAACATGCTCGTGCGGCAACCTGATCTCCTCTGACAATACCAACACCAGGTTCTGTAGGAAACTTCAATAACAAGCACCAGGGGGCTATACAGGCTCTGAACTTTGCTAGGGCTGGTCGGCCCAAGAAGGCATTATAGGGCGATTCAATACCCAAAACCACGAAGGGAAGAATTCTCACTCTCTGGCGTTCTCCTTCCCCAAGTGTAACTGGTAGCTCTACATATCCCATTGGAGCGGTGGATGCTCCGTTAAATCCACGGATCCATCCCTCACAGGGCTTCAAGTCTTTTATTTCGAGATTCATCTGGTCGAATGTCTTTTTGAAAAGAATGTTGACGGAACTCCCGTTATCCACCAAGACTTTATGAATAGTGGCCGGGCCAATAGGAACTGTGATTACAAATGGATCTTCGGTCGGAGCATGGACTCCAACGCTTTCTCGTTCGCGGAAAACGACATCGTCGGACATCATCTTTTGTTGCTTTACCCGGACATTGTCCTCAGGGTTGCTACACTCTCCTACCCCGAGGTGCTGCTTAGATGCATTGGCATACGGATCCAATGCCTTGGAACCGTGCCCGGCAAGATAAAGCCCTCCGATTATGGTGTTGATAACAAGGTCCTTTCCCTTTTGCTGGGCAGTTGGCCTGACAGCAGGTTGATTCTGGTTCTGATTTGGGGCCTGTACGGCTTGCCCCCTATCTCTGGGTGTCACTCTGTATTCATCCAATTTTCCTTCTCGGAGAAGCTTCTCGACCACATCTCTTAGGTGACGGCATTCATTTGTTGAGTGGCCGTGAATCTGATGGAAGAGACAAAACTTCCCCGTTTCACGTTCTTTCTCCGTCGACTCTCTGGGAGGAGGCCTTTTATTTTGGAGGACGTTGTACGAATCCATGAAGATATTCTCCAAAGTATCGTTTATTGGCGTATAACTTTCAAAAGACCTGGGTCGAGTCCTTCTCTGGGAGTCGTTCCCTCGATTCCTCTTCCGGTTGTTGCCATTACTGTTATTACCATTGTTTCCTGACTGACGACCACCCTAGTTCCGGTTTCCGACATTAACTTCGACCTTCCCCGAGCTGTCTCCTGTCTGCTTAATAGCGACATTGCTCTGGATTTCCTCCTTATGGCCATTTTTGCCTTTCGGTTAGCATATACCTCCTCCCGGCGTAAGTGCACGTTAGCTTTTTCGTATAATAATTCTCTAGTATGAGGTGGCTTGCCGGCCAGGTATCTCCCAAATTCGGTGTCTTTATCTACCCCATCAATCGGGGCTGCCACAACAGTTGGCACATGAGGATCTTTGACTTCAGTAGCGGCTAGGTTGAAACGGTTTAGATACACCCTCAAACTCTCGCCTGGTCGTTGCTTGACAAGGAACAAGTCAATCACACTCTTCGTCCTTTGTGCATAGATGCGGAACTGTTCCACAAACCTTTCACTCAACTCCCTGAAGCTGGAAATTGATCTTGCTGGTAAGCGAGTAAACCATAATAATGCTACATCCTCCAGGAATATGGGAAATGCTTTGCACTTGACAGCGTCAGAAGCTGCGGCAGCGGTCATTGACCAAGAATATCTCATCAGATGTTGGATGGGATCAGATCTGCCGCGTAACGGTTCATCTGCGGCATGTTGAAGCGCCTCGAAAATGTTACATCTAGAATGTCATCAGTGAAAGGGGTGTGACTGCGGTCAATTCCCCAATCTTCATTCCGTTATCCACGACTATCTGCCAGGATTTGATGGATCATAGCTGCAACGTTTGCACTGGTCATCGGAGGCTCGGGATCAGCGCTTCTTGCTCGGTGGAACTCTCTGATCTCCCTTCCAGGGGAAGCTACGAAATCTGGGGCTCGGATTGGGCTTCGCTGCCCCCTGTTACCATGAGCATTTGTACGGCAGAGTGGCTGAGGTAGTCTATTCTCAACAGGGCTGTCCACGCCTCGAGCTCTGGGAGCTGCGGCACGATTATTCACATTGCGGTTTGAGGGCCTTGCACCCAGCACTTCTTCTTCCCGCGATGGAAGGGTTCCAAATCGGAGCTGCTCTATGTTTTCAGGCCTCTCATACGGTCACCGCGGAGGTCTTGGCGATTCCTCTGACGAAGAAGAGTACTCTGGGGTGAGCGGACGAACTGGGGGCGTCCTTTGCCTTGCAAGATCGTTGAGCCTTCTATCCATAGCAGTCAAGTTCTGTCGCAGCACGGAGCTCTCCTGCCTTTGAGCAGCCAATTCATCAAACAGCCTCTCCCACATTTCAGAAAAGCGAGAAAGATCTCCCTCAGTAACGGGAGCAGAAGGGTCATATTGATCATCAACATTTTCTCTTATGCGCAGAGAACTTGAACCAGGTCGAGCAGAGGTACCGGGACGGGGTGTGTGAGCCATAACCTCCTTTCCAGGTCGAGTTGTAGTCTGGTCATCATTTCGGATCGCGGTGGACCTGTGCCTGTGGCTCGTAGCGCCCCCCGGGGTCGGATCGTGGTAGCATTACGAGGAGGGTTCGCGGCGTTGTCTCGGGATCGGGTGACGACTCCTTCTGCAGTTCGGATCGTGTCGCCCTCAACGTTTCGGACCGCGGAGCCCCCTTCTGATTGGCTCGTGACGCCACGCTCGGATCAGATCGTGTCCACGTCTCCGCGATCCGCGAGGCCTTCCTCGACCTGCTCATGTACGCTTTCTTCAACTGCGTCATTTACTTGCGAAGCTCGTACTTCCTTAGACTTCTTTCCGGCCATGATATCAGATGTCGCTGGAATCTTCAGAAATCTGAACAGTGAAGTTTTGGGACTGTTTTCTTTGGACTTTCAAATCCAAATAGTAGAATAGCAATCCGGTAGGCTGAGAATTGAATTCTCAGTGAAAGCACCAAAATGTTAGATCAAAATTTGGACCTAACACCCAAATTGTTCTGATTTGTAGAGAATTATAACCGGAGAATGAAGAAAAAGCAGAAAACACACGGAATTTATAGTGGTTCGGCGTTAACGAGCCTACGTCCACTTTATATGTTATCGATTATACTTTGAATGCTAGTACAATCAATGATTTCTCTCAAACTCACTCTTACAATCATGATTTCTCTCAGTAATCTCGTAGTAAAACTGATAAGAAATAGTGGTATGACAGTAATGGTGGAATCTGTGCTCAATACTGCCAAAAAGCTCCTCAAAAATGTCAGTCTCTGGGCTATTTATAGCTGATTCTGTCGGGCGGTTCGCTGTCACACGTGGCGCAAATCCCGAGAATATCGGATCGGATCAAGCAATGAGGAAGAATTGGTCAATATGACAGTTGTGGACACGTGTAGCTGGATCCATGTATTTCGGATCGCTGAAGACCGATTCGTGGTTGAACAAGTCAGGAGTTTCGCCACGTAGCAGGGGATCGGATCGGAGTGAGGTGGTGACATAGGTGCGGATCGGGTCGTGCTCCCATGGACGGATCGAGTCGTGCTCCCATGGGCGGATCGGATCGTGCTCCCATGGGCGAATCGGGTCGTGTTCTGCGCTGGCGATCCGAAGGGCGCGATCCGCGTGTGCGACCTGCTGGTGCGATCTGGCCTTTCATGAACTAGAGGAACAAAGCTTCATACTCTCTTCTTATGTGTAAACCCTGGTGGCTTGGTCAAAAAGCTAGCCAACAACCATATGACATAAATGAACTTTTTTCTACCTCTTCATGTTTTAATTTTTGAAACCTAAGGATTGGTAGTGCTAAATTATTGGATGTTAATTTTTCAGAACATATATTTTTCTCTGAATTCGAATTGCTTCCAATGGTTTGTCATAACTTAATATTGAAATATGTGAAATCCCATATTTGGAGAAAAGTTATTATGGCATTGGAGGTCATCTCCTGAAAAACATAATAGCTATTTATGGATGTATAAAATGATATATTAGAAATTCACGCTAAGTATTTGCTAACTTTACATATGTAGAGTTATCAAATATTGGTTTTAGGTAAAGAATTATGTCAAGGGGATACTGACCAATGATATTTTTCAATATGAAATGGAATAAATATAAACATAGTCGATTAGTGAAGGCAAAAAGAAGGAAAATGGCATACTTGCTTAGGAATAATGATAAAAATTTATAAAATTTGGTTATTCATAAAAGCCTGTATAATAGTGGAAAAATATTGTTGTATACAGAAGATAAGGTATTTTTAAGGTAGCTTTATAATAATTCAATCTATTAATATGTTTAGTAGTTTTATATAATAATCAGTTTTATTCGTGGTACAACAATTCAAAAAACTATAGGTGGTGATTTCAGAGTTCCTTGTTTGATTGGTTGGTACTTTATAAATAAAAAAACATTCGTCCAACCCCATAATTGCAGTTGCTAATTAATGTATGTTTCTTATCTATAACTGAATATGCAAAATAAACTACACTTGGTAATGCAAGAAGTCACAAATTATTAAATTTATTTTATTGAAAAAGAAAATTAATCAAGCTTCACAGTTTAAAGAAAATGAATGGGTATAATGATAAGATGTAAAACTCATCATTTATTTTTGTTGAAAATTCAAAAGCATCCTGCCATCCAAGATAAATGAATGTGTATAGTAAAGGTATAAACTTTTTGGACACAACTAATATAACATGCAAAATGCTTTAAGAGGTAAACCAATTGATATGAATTACAAAATGTAGGATGAGCAGTAAAAGGATGAATGAAAAAAACTGATTGTGAATGAGGATGAACATCATAATTATGGATAAAGTAGAAAATTAATTATATGTGTAAATATATGCATGCTTTAATTTGAGCCTAGAATCAATTATGTGTTTATAGATATTAGATTTGCTGGGCAATTACATTTAACAATAATTTATATAAATTCCAAACCAATGTTGCCATATATTAGTTAAAAAAATTAGTTATAGCAACAACTACAGAATGTTTGAGAGGGGAAGAAGTGAAATGCCATATCATTTATTATTAAAACTAACAAACCATGCTCAATAGTTTTATTTTATAGTCAAAAATAATAATTTATTTCCTTGAAAATTACTATATTTATGTATATGCAGGAAAATGGTTAAATATGAAAAATCTATTTGAGAATATCAGCAAGAAAATGCATGAGACATGTATCATTATCATAACATCGCTTGAAAAGAATGCATTGAATTTGAAAATTACATTTTACTTCAGAATTCAAATGTGAAGACCCGTAACTTCCCCGTAAAGGAAAGCGGCGGATGGTTCGAGAACAAGCCACAACAGAACGCATATAAAAGAACATTTCATTGTATATTACAACAATGCATCAGATTACAAGAATATACAGAGTATAAATGAATATTACACAGAAATATCAGAGATTTAAATTACATTTAAATACATAGCAGCGGAAAATAATACAATACACAACTAGAATGAGATATACGGATACAAAGCTTTCCGGATATCGTTCCAGCTGTAAACCAGGATCCTGTGAATATAAATCTGCAAAACCAAAACTACTAGCTGCCCGTGTCAAAATAGGGGCACCCAGAGTTTAGGTTAAAACAATAAACTCCAGGTTAGTCATGTGACTGGTGTGAGAACTAAAACAGTTATTAATCTTTATTTTAAATCATTAGGTAAATCAAGGGACCACGCCGTATAACACGGAACGGGTTTCCTCCCAAGAATACCAGTGCATGAGACAAACAGCGCAATGCTAAATAAAGGAAAATGAAGCTGTTATAAGACCCAGGTCCTATCACACAATGCAACGCAAGCCGGGGGATAGGGTTTTCCCTTA